>RJWM01004370.1:0-102286 GCA_004363535.1 Dasyprocta punctata | reverse complement strand
TCTCCCCTCTTATGCTCTAGCATTGGTAAGTAGTGTGCACTTTCTGTTGTTCAGTTCATTTTTGAGAATTGAAAGTAGCACAATTTATGGTCCCTATGCTAAAGAACACTGAATGCAAAAATAATTGAGCTGTTTGCTATAGGAAATATTTGCTTGTAGAAGATAAAACTTACTTTTTGAGATTAATTTCAAGATTTTATCAAGAACTGAACTTCACTATACCCATTACTCTTAAGCTATTATGCTATAGTCACTTCCCAGTCTTGATCAGGTCCTTGTTTTGTCAAAACAACCTTAAAGTCCTACAGGGCAGGACATAAAACCCTAGAAGTATCACCCACTGACTTCTGATAAAGTTCTAGAACTATGCCAAGTTTTGTTCTCCTTATCTATAATGTGTCCTTACCTAAAATGTGTCTATTTGCCTGAACCAGTATTTCTTATCACATATTTTAGAAGTGGAAGGTCAAAATTATAAATCCTCCAGACTATAGCAGTATGTGTTATGCTTTAAATGTGAAGTGTCCCCCAAAAGTTCATGCATTGAAGACTTGATTCCCAGTGCTCAGATATGGGGTCTGAAGAGGTGATAAAATCATGAGTATGTTGATTTCATCAGTGGATGAATCATGGATGAATTCATGGCTGAATTGCCTATTAGGAGGTGGTGCCTGATTGGAAGAAGTAGATCACTAGGGGCATGACTTTAAAGCTGTGTCTTTCTTCCGGCTCATCCATCTTCTCTCTGCTTCCTGGCTGACATGAAGTAAGCAGCTTTTCTTTGCTCTGCCCCTTTTTTCATGATGTTTCTGCTGTGAATCCAGCTGTCCATGAACTGAAACCTCTGAAACTGTGAGGTAAAGTAAATCGTTTCTGTTTTAAGTAGTAATTTGTCTCAGTGACAAAAAGCTGATCAATGTAGTGTTAGTTGCCCATATATTTCTTTTCTTATTAACATATCATAAATACCAAGAGTATATCTATGACACATAATTACCTGCAGTTGGCAGATAGAGAAATAAACACTCAAAAGAAGTTGGAGCTATGCTGATGTCACAGATCAAGATGGGAACAGACTAAGGAGAACCTTCAATGAATAGGTGTGCATTCAAGTGTTGGGTTTTATTTGGTCTTGAACAGAATTTTGACAACTGTTAATCTCTGCTATTCTTCAATTTTCACAGCTATGAAACTAAAAGGCAAGACTACATCATCTGTGTATTGATAGTGCATTTCAAGTCAGAAATTCATTGCAAGTATTATTCAGTAGCCTCGAAAGTATTTCATAACACTGGTCTCTTTCAACAAGACTTCACGGCCTCAAGTAAAAGACATATGAACATGACCATATTGATAAGTAAACTAAAGTGTATATTTTGGTTTCCTGATAAAAAGAAAATAAAATGTAGAAATGTTTATTACCATAGCAAACATATTTGCATTTATTTCATGCTGTTAATAACTTAACTCATAACCATGCCTTCTCTTAAGAAAAGAACTAATGATTTTTGTATGATCACATTAAATATATTGCATTATAACTTTCTACTAATGTATCACCTATTATGATTGTCTATTTAGAGAGCTTGGCATAACAATCATCAAACTGAGAGCATTATATTCTGAAAACAAAGACTGTGATGGAACAATTTATCTTACTACTTTGCTGACTTAATGGTAGTTGAGATTTCCTAGTCTATGTCAGATTTTTTCAGTTCATAAATACTTTGCAGTTTAATTTATTATTGATTTAGGTTGATAGTAAATAGCTATGAATGCTGAGGTTGGAAATCTGCTCTAAAATTTTTTAAATTCTTCTCTTCCTTCAGTGGATTTTTATCACACTGAAATAAAACAATGAGGCTACCTTAATTAAGTGAATTGGAGATTTTTAATTTATCTAGTCCAGTTAATTAGCTGGTCAATTAAAAACAAAAGGGTAATTAGTGCTGAGGACATTTGTTCTGATGATGAATATGCCATCTGAAAATCGCTCTTGATCCATGAAATTCTTTAGTGCCGAAACAGTGTTGCTATAAATCGGGAAAAATTAAAACCTTTAATAGGAGCCACACACTTGCTGTGAAATTTTCCAGATACATGAAAGCACACAAGTATGTCATGATTAGAAGACGGTCATATTCTAAAGTAATAATCATTTATTGTCCATTCTCTTGCTCTGAACTTAGTGCAAAAAGCAAAACCATTTAGTGTTTTATTTCTATTGCCAATGTGAGAAAATTATTTCAAATGGTTCAAAGTAAAGAAGAATGTGATATAATTTTTAGCTGACCTTGAGAGTTTCACAACGTATATTAATATACATAATTCTCATTTCCCAGATTGGTATCACCTAGAGTCATCTACAGAAATTAGGGAGCATTACAGTGAGAGAATTGGACACTAACAATTTTTCATTTTTGCCCCCCATCATACAATGTTGTATTTTAAGGGATATCTGATACTTCACATACCTTGTTAAGTATAGTTGATAAATACCAACAGGAATAATTTTTGAGCCCCTTTCAAAGATTTATTACAGAATGATGTGTGCATATAAATCTTGCCTTTTTAGACAAGAGAATTATCCTAGTTTTCACTTCAAAGAAAAGTTTAGCATCTCCTTTTTAAAAAAGACAGAAGTGTCACCTCTTTCATTTTGATTATGCCCATTGTTTCCTGTGTTTGCTGGGCAGACCGAAGGTTAGCATGGAAATCACTTCTCAGAATCACCCTGCTGCTTTATATTTAGCTAATATTTGAATTCCCATACTCATTTCTGGTTTGCTGGATATCGTACATAATATACACTTATAGGTGAATTTAGGGCCGGGGGACAGACAGAGAGACAGTTTTTGTTTTTTACACACAAGTGATTATTCTCATCCAAATAAAGAAACTGTTGGTGCTGTCTGAGTTATGTGCAGTGAGCTTTGGGTATGACGTGTCTGTCACATAAATAATTTCTTAAATCATATTTGTCCTTTAGGATCAGATACACGTCTACGACACATCTTTAACAGAGTTCATATAATGTGAAGCTAACTAAGTATATAAGATTCCATGTTTTCTACTTAACACGTTGTATTCTTGCTGTTATATGCATAAAAGGGATTAGAAAAATGCTGATATTTGTACTGAAATACTTATAGTCAAATGTATTTTAGAGGGCTTAGCAAACAAAAATTCCCAAACTTCTAAATCCATAATAAGTCTAATATTAAACATTTTAGTTTTCCAGGTTGTATGCACTCTTGATAGAACTACTGAACTCTGCCTTTGTAGCACAAAATAAGTCTTAGAAAATACATAAATCCAAAAGCGTAGTGGAGTCTAGTGAAAGTATTTACAAAGGTGGGTGATGGGCCTAATTTGCTCCAGGGGCCTCTGGCACTACAAATGTACATTTGTGTGTGTGTGTGTATCTTTGTTTGTGTGCATGCATATACACCTATATACTGTATTTGATTATATAAATATATCTATGTATGGTACTCTGTGTACAGTATATTCATATGTGATAAGGCACTGTTCCATCATCAACCAGTATTTCAATTTTAGAAGATGTATAGAACTATTCATACTAAATTGGATAAAATGTTGTAATCTATCATATATTTTCCTACCAAACTTATATGTACATTTCAACTTTCAGAAATTTTTTAATTGCAATGGATTGTGGACCTGTACATGTTCACTTTTGAAATATGTTATTTTTGTATTAAGAAATTCCATGAGGGAAAAAGTGAACATATATGGTTCATATTCAAAAGTGAACATATGTAGGAAATGAAGTTCATCCAAGAATAACAGAACAATAAATTTAGCACTTATGTTATGAAACAATGCACACACTTCTATGCTACAAAATTCCATTTAAAAGATTGCATGGTCTATAAAGCTCACCTAAAACAAAATATTGATGATACATTTATAAAACTATTTTAAAGTTTCTAAAAGTTCTTTTAAGTTTTGTTTATAAGTAACATTTTATTAGCTCATTTTTGCCTCAAGTGCTAATGCCCATTTTGACTCCAAGTACCTTGAGCTATTTTGCATGTCACTGACTAGCATAAAGTTTACCCACTGAATATTTCTACCCTAGTGTACTGTGAGTAAATAACCAGACTTTTCTTATCTGGATTGTCTTTTTGAGCCTGAGTATTCTTCTTCTTCAGGCAATTTAAACTTTCACAAATGGTAACTGATGCATAAGTATGAGATACTTCAGCTAACTTTAAAAAATAATGTCAAATAAAATATCTTTTGGGCTTTGTCCTCATTACAGTATGCAGATAAGCAATCAGATGCTAAGCAATCAATATTTGCTTAGAAATTATAAACTGGGTTCAACTGAGCAATGTTAGAATGCTAGGGATAGAAGAAACATAAAGATGATTTCTAAGCCAGATTCTTCAACTTTGAAAAGAGTAAATTGACAGTGAAAATGAGTGTAAATGAATCATCCTGTGCTACTCAGCTGATCAAGAGAAAGACAATAGTAGAAGCAAAATCTCTAAATTCCCAATTTAGCTTTTTTCCCCAGAAACTAAAGCTGCTCAGCTGTCAGGTAAAACCCCAGTCCATGTTACTAAATAGTTGTCAAATTCAATCCCAGTCCACAGTGCTGAATAAAATCTCTGCATTAGACATCATACCAAGTGGTATGAGGCAGAGTGGCACATAATGTTGATTCTTGAGGTAAAGTATGAAAACTCTGGCAATATAATGGAGCCATTGATAAATGCATGTTTCAAGGGATTTACAATACAGAAGTTTGCAATAGAGTCTTAAAAGTTCATATGTATTCAGAATAAAGAATAAAGGTACCAGCAGATGTTTTTGGTTACAGTAACAAAATATAACACAAATAGGATTAAGCGAAAATGTATTTGATTGTCTCAGGCATTTTAGAGTTCCAGAGTTTTAGGCATAGTTGACTGTTTCATATTTCTATGATAACAGAAATGATGATAGAATTTTAGTGGTTTGTCAGTTGCCAGTGCTGTGGGTTCATTCTATGGCCTTGCACATGCTAGGCAAGCATAATTAGAGGATCCCCAGCATAATTAGGGGATCTTTAGACATCAGAACAAATTAGAGCAACATATGTATTAAAGGAAGAACTCTTTTCTTACAGTTCCAAATGAAAAATAAGGCCACTCAGGAGATAAGCTGGATTTTGAAAACACTACTTAAATAGGTTAACGTGCTAATATCATAATAATGAAATGTTTATACTCTCGTCTTAATAATACTGACAAAGTTTCTGACTTTGATTGTCATGGATTTCAATAAAATCATACACTCATCTTTTTATAAAATATTATAGCCAAAGGAATTGACACATAATTGACAAAAACATATCATGAATTCCAAGTTTTTCCTTCATCAAAGAGACAGAGTATATACCACTCCAGTTATGTGGACTGAGGGAAGTGGTTCTTCAAAGCAAGTAACAGAAATTTTAACACAAGGGAAGGACCAGTTTATCAGGTAGGGAAAAACATGATAACGAACCATTAAATATTTCCATCATATCATTTACCTTACAAACTGGCACTTTTTGGTAAAAGTTCTATTAATAATTCTGTCACAACATTTGAGTAAAGAGAAAATGTCCTGGGAAAAGCAGAACATATGGTCATATTACTATTACACAGCATTTAACGAAGACACAGATTTGGGCACAGCTGTGCAGGGAAGCAGACTGTAAGTTCACACTCTGACCTTTCTCCTTTGCCCCAGGATGGAGGAGACATCCTGAGGAACAGATGCCTCCTAGGAAAGCCTTGACATCAATGATAAGTCTCTCAACCATCAGAAATCTACAAGCATCAACACAGAAAGCAAAATAAAATAAAAAAAATGACAAAACAAGAAAACAAAAATGCAATCCCAAACACTGAGCAAGCCCAGGACAAATCCATAACACAAAGAAGTAGAAGAAATCAGAGGCCAACAAATGGAACTGTCTGAAATGATAGCAGCAGAAGTGAAAAAACAAATGGAAGAGGCCATAGAAAAAGTCTCTAAGGTGCAAAAAGAAATAGCTATCAAAATAAGACATTAAAGCAGACACAGAAAAGCGAATAGAGGAGCTCAAGAAAATGATGGAAACCATGAATGCCAAACATAGATAAGGAATGCGATCAGTGAAACAGGTTCAGACAGAAATGAAAGAGATTAGAAACTCCATTTAAAGTATATGATATCAGATTTAGAAGACAGGAATGCAACTAGTGACCAGGAAAAGAAAGATATCAGTAAAACAGCTACAGGATGAAGCAAAGAAAAGCAACATAAGATTGAATGGAATCAGTGAGAAAGCTGGAGACAACTCAAAAAATATTAAAAACCTCATACTGACATAATTGCAGAAAATTTCCCAATCGTAGAGAAAGAATTTGACATACAAACAAATGAAGCATGTGGAACTCCAAATAGCCTTGACCAAAATAAGTCTACACAAAGTATATAATAATCAAGATGCCAGAATTCAGCACAAGAACAAAAGATGAAAAGCAGCTAGAGAAAAGAAACCTACCACCTATAAAGAAAAGTCCATCAGAATTACAGCAGACTTCTCAACACAAACCCTAAAATCAAGAAGAGCTTGGTGTGAAGTATTTCAAGCCCTAAAGGAAAACAGTCTTCAATCCAGATTGATGTATCCCACAAAAGTGTCTTTCAAAGCTGTTGGAGAAATAAGATACTTTCATGACAAAGAACAACTGCAGAAAGTTATCACCACCAAGCTAACTCTATGGAATGCCCTGAAAGATATATTAGAAAGAGATAATGAAGACCACAAACACAGGAACACTTATGGAAGTCACAAGGCAGGAGAGACAATTAGAGCAGAAAGACAGGGTACAAACAGCAGAGAAACAAAATGAAAAATAAAAGCCAGTACATATCAGTTGTAACCATCAATGTATATGATCTCAACTTGCCAATCAAAAGAAACAGACCGGCAGAACAGATCAAGAATTAAGATCCAACAGTGTGCTGTATTCAAGAAACGCATTTAACCCAAAAAGAAATTCACAGACTGAAAGGATGGGAAACAATTCTCCATGCCACAGGAACCCAGAATAAACCAGGGGTAGCTATTCTATTTGCAGATAGTGCAAGCTTTAAGACAAAACTGATGAAAATAGACAAAGAAAATCTCTACATACATGTTAAAGGAAAACTCCAAGAAGAGATAAAACCATAAATATTTATATGCAAATCACAGGTTCATCCAACTGTATAAAAGAAATATTAACTGACATGAGAAACCAAATAAGCACTAACACAACTGTAATGGGGGACCTTAATACTCCACTCTCACAAATGGACAGGTCAACTAGACAAAAAACCAACAAAGAAATATTAGAATTAATTCAAGCCTGTGAACAAATGGAGTTGGTAGATGTTTACAGAGTGTTCTACCCTGCAACATCAGTATACACATTCCTCTCAGCAGCACACAGGTCATTCTCCAAAGCAGATCATATATTAGCTGACAAATACATTTACATAAATGTAGAGAAACTGAAACCATCCCATGTATGCTATCTGACCATTGCACAACAAAACTGGAAATCAACAACAAAGGAAACCACAAAAACTACATTAACACATGGAAATTAAGCAACACCTTTTTGAACACCAATGGATCACAGAGGAAATTAAAGATGAAATTAGACACTATATGCAATTAAATGATGATGCCAGTAGAGCATAACAAAATGTATGGAGTGCGATGAAAGCAGATCTATGAGGGAAATTTATAGCGATGAACTCACACATCAGGAAAACAGAACAAGCTCAAATAAACAACCTAATGTTGACTTTCAAACATCTAGAAAAAGAGGAATAAATTAAACCCAAATCTCATATGTGGAAGGAAATTATAAATATAAGAGCAAAAATTCATGCAATTGAGACTAAGAAAACAATACAAAGAATCAATGAATTGAAAAGTTGGTTCTTTGAAAGAATAAATAAAATTGACAAACCTTTAGCCAATCTCACCAAACAGAGGGAAGAAAAAACAAAAATTCAAGCAATTAGACATGAAAAAGTGGAAATCACAATGAATCCTACAGAAATTCAGATCATCAATACCTACTATGAGAACCTATATTCAAATAAGATGGAAAATACAGAAGAAATGGACAGATTCCTAGACATAATTGAATTGCCAAAACTAAAAAAGATATAAAAATTCTAAATAAACCAATACTATCCAGTGAAATTGGAAATGTAATTAAAAATTTACCAACAAAGAAAAACTGAGACCCTGACAGATTCATTGTCGAATTCTTTAAGATATTTAGAGAACTCATGTCATTAATGCTGAAATTCTTTAAAAAAAAAAAAAAAGAAAGCAAAGCAATACTTCCAAAGTCACTCCTGGAGCAAATGTTACCCTCTTTCCAAAACCAGAGAAGAAACCAAACAGGAAAGAAAACTACAGGCTTGTTTCCCTAATTAACAGTGATACAGAAATCCTTAATAATATACTGGCAAACAGAATACAGCAAATTATCTAGAAGATTATATGTCATGACCAAGTACAATTGATTCCAGTAATGCAGGAAATGCTTCAACATATGCAAATCAATAAATATAATACACCATATTAACAGAACTAAAGACAAAAATCACATGATTATCTCAATAGATAAAGAAAAAGCATTTGACAAAATCTAACACCCATTCATGATAAAAAACCTTCAGAAAATCGGAACAAAGGGTCTTTACCTTAATCTTAAAAAAGCCATCTATGACAAACCAACAGTTAAATATCACATTAAATGGTCAAAAACTGGAAGTTTTCACTCTGGAATCAGGAACAAGACAAAGATGCCTATTATCACCACTCTTATTCAATATAGTTCTGGAAACATTAGCCAGAGCAATTAGACAAGAGGAAAAAATAAAAAGAATAAAGATAAGAAAGCAAGAAGTTAAATTATCATTATTTGCAGGTGACATGGTAGTTGACATAGAAGATCCCAAAAACTCCACCAAAAAACTTGGAGATTTAATATCCACATTCAGTGTAGTGGAATAAAAGACAACACTCAAAAATCAATAGCATTTCTGTAAACAGATAACAAACTGACAGAAAGAGAAATTAGGGAAGGTATACCCTTCAAGACAGCATTCAAATGAGTGAAATACTTAGGAATCAATCTAACAAAGGATGTGAAAGATATGTACAGTGAAAATTACAGTACCCTAAAAAAGGAGATTGAAGAGGATACCAGAAAATGAAAAGATATCCCTTGTTCTTGAATAGGAATAATCAACATAGTGAAAATGAACATACTCCCAAATCTGTTATATAGATTTAATACAACTCCAAACAAAATACCATTAACATACCTCACAAATCTATAGAAAATAATCCTAAAATTCATTTGGAACCAGAAAAACCTAAAATAGTAAAAGCAACACTGGGCAACAAATGCAAAACCATCCCCAATTTGAAGTTATACTTCAAAACTACTGTGATAGAAACAGCACGAAACTGGCAAAGAAACAGATTTGAGGATCAGTGGACAGAATACAAGATACAAAAGCAACTCCAAACACACTCAGTCACCTTAACTTTGACAAAGGAGCCAAACATGTTCATTGGAAGAAAGATAGTCTCTTTAATAAATGGTGCTGGAAGACCTGGCAGTGCAAATGACAAAGACTAAAACTAGACCCATGTCCATCACCAAACACTAAACTAAAATCAAAATGAATCAAAGATCTAAATATTAAAAGAGAAACACTAAACTTACTAGAAGAGAAAATAGCCAGAAATCTCCAAGACATAGGCATAGGCAGAGATTTCATGAACGAAACCCAGATTTAAAGGGAAAGAGCACAAAAAATCAACAAGTAGGTTCTCACCTTATTACAAAGCTTTTATGCAACAAAAGTAATCACCAACAGAATTTAAAAAACCGATTCACAAAGTGTAAAAAAATTATGGCCATTTGTTCCCATAAAGGACTTATATGTAAAACATGTAAAGAATTAAAAAAATCAGACTCCCCAGTTTCAAAGACCCAATCCACAATGGGCATCTGAGAAGAATATACACTTCTCAGATGAAGAAATACGAATGACAAATGCATCAAAAAAATGTTGAACGTCATTGGTTATTCAAGAGATGTAAATTAACACAATACTGAAATTACACTTCACCCCAGAAAAAAATGACTATCATAAAAAATCAAGCGATAACAAGTGCTCTAGGGGCTATGGGAAAAAAAAAAGGAACCCTTCTCCATGATTGGTGGGAGTGTAGACTAGTGCAACCACTGTGGAAATCAGGGTGAAGATTCCTTTAAAAACTAGAATTAGAGGTCCAATTTGAACCAGCTGTTCCCCTTTTGAATATTTCCCTGGAAGAATTAAAAACATCATATCACAATGATATATGTGTGCCCATGTTTATAGCAGTGCAATTTTTAATTTCTAAATTTTAGAAACAATCCAGATGTCCATCAACCGAGGAATGAACAAAAAAAATGTTTTTGTTGTTAATGTTGTTGTTGTTATTTTAACATACAATGGAGTACTACTCAGACATAAGGAAAGGTAAATTGGAAACTTTCACAGATAAATGCATGCAACTTGAGACTATACTCATAAGTGAAATAAATCAGACCCATATGTGTAAACATCATATTGTCTCACTAGTGTGAGAAACTGAGCAAGTAAATAGAATCCGAAATGTACAATAGATATTGTGAATATTGGAAAGAAACTGTTCAAAACAAGAGACAAACTGTGATGGGGTAAAATGGAAAGGAAGAAATGGAAAAAGATAAAAAAAAAAATATATATATATATATATATACATACACAAGATAGGTAATACAGTTATACAGTTATTTTCTCTTAGTTTCTTGAAAAGAAAGTTATATGTGAATATTGTTTGGACAAGATATCATGCCTATATCTTGTACTCTGAATAACTACTATGAAGAAAGCAATATGCAATGTATTAATTTTTGTAACTGTCCTACTAACCTGTTTTGAAACTCAGTTTCATTGTTATGTTTATTTTTGTTTTAAAATAAAAAATAAATAAAAAAGAAGACACAGACCCTTAGGAGTCTGTAAAAATGAAACAGTATGTGTAAACAAAATAACCTGTGATTCTTGTGCTGAATGAATAGGGAGAAGATAATGTTCCTGGAGAACTTTGTCAATAAACTAGTTCCTAAAAGGTTAGTTTATATGTGAACTTGTATACCAGTCCAAGGAATTTCAATGTTTATGCAATGAAGAGTGATACAAAGTTTTAGAATACTGGCATATTTGGATTGAATCTTTTTTTAGGAAGAAAAATTTGGTGACAATATTCAAATAGATAGAAGAAAAAGATTTGAGGCAGAAAAATATCCAGAGATTTAATTTTTCAAAACCATTACTCTAGTAAAAACTATTACCATCCCTTTCTTTAACTATAAAAGTAGCCTTTAATTTATGGATGTAATTCTAGCTGTTCCTCCCTCCCTTCCTTTCTGGACAGCAGCCAAAGATGTAAATTAAATCTTGATCCTGACCTACATAAAATCCTCAATTATAATCTGAAATTACAATATCCACTCTTTGAGACTATAGGTCTTACATATGTGAACCTCTTTATCTTCCTTCAGCATTACCTCTTTGAATATCAAATTGGACTTTTTTTGGGTCTTCAAAGATTCAGAGTCAGTTCTGCCTTCAGACCTAGGCCTGCACATTCTCTTTGTTTAGAATGCCAATTCCATCACTCATTCATCCTCGTGTCAATCCCTGAGGCTCTCTCTTCTTCATTTTTGTGCATATACTCTTTGCTTTCTAATGGACTACTCATATTTTAAGCTTCAGCTGAGAAATGTTACCTGCATTGAACTCTATAAATCTCACAGGTCTCAATTTATTTCCTTTATGAAATATTACCTTACTTACTCTTAATACAGGTATTTATTTGTTTGTTTGTTTGCTTTTGGTACCGGGAATCAAACCCAGGACCTTGCGCTTGCCAGCAGGCACTGTGCTGCTGAGCTATTTCCCCAGCTCTACATGTAATTATTTGCCTGTGCATAAGATGTGTTGTTTGTTTGTTTACGAATTTTGTTTGGTTTGCTATTTCATCAAAAGAAGACAAGACAGGCAGATTGAATGGGATAGATAAATGATTTTAGATTCACTGATAACACCTAAGTGCCTAATGGCTTGACAGATAATATACATCAATAGTCAATATTTGTTGAACAGTGATGAATTCAAGAGTGATATATAATATATAATACATTGTATGATATAAATTTAAGACATTTAAAACAGCATCTGTGGTATGAAAGAATGAAAAATAATGTAAAATATGGCTGTATTTGTGAAAAGATATTACCCATCCAATATATTATGATGTCCCGAGTATTTTTATTTTCCATATGATTTCATCCCTTGTTTACAATTTGAAAGCACTCAGATTAAATTTTATAACACAGTTGAATTTGGTTCAGTGCTTTTCGTTTAAGTTGACACAAGGCAGCTAGAGGCAGAAATATGGTTTTAAAAAGGAATCTAGGGATGGTGAGTGAAAGGAGGAAGGGGAAGAGTAAAATGATCAAGATGATATATATAGACATAGATAGATATCATATATATATGCATATTCCGTTCTCCACGATGAATTTATGCATTACATATCATAAACATATACTAATATAAAAGGGAAACTATAACAAGAAGTTTGCAAAATTTTATCACTAACTTTTAGCGTCATTCCCCATCCTTCCAAAAGTTATTCGACGTTGCAATGAAATATATTTTACTAAAGTAGAAATTTCTAGAAGATCTTATAATTTGATATGAAGTATTATCAAATATAACCTACGTGAGTTTATTCTGAGTTTATTCTTGATGAGTGTTTTTATTAATAGTGGCAAAATGCTTAGAAAATCTATGTATATATGATAGAACCATGTTATAACTTATGCTTAATGAGTAAAAATCAAATAGAAGCAAGCAGTAGACTTTTGGGGGTCAGTTTAATATTTTATCAACATTAATATTTTGAAAATAACAATTTAAAATTAAACTACTGAAAAATTTAATCCTTATGGAATGCATCTAGCTGAACACCCTTCTAATTCATTAGAAACATGTATCATAGTAAATGTGTATTTGAGATATGAACTGAAATTATAAAAATATCAACCAATTTTCTGAAACTTTCTAAAACATATATATGTGAAAAGTAGTCATTTGGATTGCTTTATCAATGTTAAATTGAATCAATTCCTGATAGTCATTATACATACTAACATATTGATGTCTATAGGTTTGCTATTTCATGACAATTTTTTTTTCTTTCAGACTCTTGAAACACAGACTAGAAGACAGACTTGTTATTCCTGCTGATTGTATGGAAGAAAATTTTGACCTCATAAAGTGGAGATGAGGTTGCTATGGAAACTGGTAATTCTGCTTCCACTCACAAACTCTTGTGCAGGTAAAGAGTCACATTATTATGAGTTTAGCTTGATAAGTATATTGGCATTGTATTTCTTAAGGTGAAACACCTTTTAAAGTGCACAATGCATATGTTACTTGAATGACTTCAGTGTTAAACTTTTGAAGGTTACCTTTATGGCCAATATAGAGACAGGTTGACCTTTAAAAATATATCAAACACTACTTTAATCAGAAACTGACATTATTATATGTATACAGTGTCACTTAGGACATTATATAGTAAAATCATGATTAAATTATTAGTAAACAGTAAAGATTTGTTTTTTATGAATTTATAGTGAAGTCTTTAAAAATATAAAATGGAAATATATTCAGAATTCAGAAATTATTGTGGAAAATAGTATGCTGAAAATACAGGAAAGGTTGGTATAGACCCGTGGTGGCAAACCTATGGCACACGTGCCTCGGCAGGCTGTTTGTATCATTGAGAACTCTAAAAGGTTCGCCATCACTAGTATAGAATGTTACATCAGAACTTAAAATAACCTTAGAATTTTTTTCCTTCTTAGTTGCCAAAAAGAGGCCAGAGTATGATCTTTTTAATTTAATATAGTAATAGTTATATATCCATTAAATTTTGCTTTGTAATAAACTACTCTAAATTAGATTGCATCAAAATAATGAATAACCATGTATTTAAGTAATAGTCTTGTGCTCTGGTAATTTAAGATGTGCTCACCTGGACTGAACTTTGGGTTTTGCTGAGGTGGACTGACTCTGTGATCAGCTAGAATTATCAGAGATCTAGCTAGAGCATGACCTCAGAGACTGTTGGGTTGCTGTGACTATGATTCAAATGGTCTTCCATCCTCTGTGAGTCTGGGTTATTTCCTATAATGACTCCTTAGGCTTCCAGAAATTCAAGAATGCAGTTCTCTTGATGTCAAGGCTTGGAACCACCTCCATGTCATTTCCGTCACATATTTTGATCACTGAAAGTTACAAGATACACCTAGACTAAAGAAATGTGGAAATATGCTCCATCTCCTGACGGGACAGTTGCCCAGTTGCACTATGAAGGAGTATACAGATAGTAAAGGGAATAAATAGTGACTGCTTTTGTAAATAACCAACCACTGTAACGCAGATCATACAGTTCTAGCCTTAATTTTCATTCTTACCTGCCTAGGTTGTTACAGAGCATGGATATTGTTTAGATCAGCTAATTGTTAGAAAAGTCCATCTCCCATTATCATTTGGCTTTTCCCTCAGTGTGATGAGAGGTTACTATTGACATTTTATATTTTTATATATTCATAACAAAGCTGTAATATATTAGGACAAATACAGGTATAAACATAATAGCTTACAAGCCAGAAACACGACTGTAGGAGACATATATTTAACAGCAATCCTAAGAGTAATTGTAAGAGACATATATTTAATAGAAATCCTAAGAGATGGAAAGCTATGGGAGTGCTAAAATATTCTGAAATCAGTCAGAAGAATCAGAACACCATGCTGAAGTATTTGGACTGCTAGGGCATCCAACAGTTGAAAGTATTATAGTTATATTTATCCTGAGTGATTACGTTGTTTTGATTTATGTCACGTCTAACTCTCTGTCATAAAGATTTTCAGTTAAGTAATAATATCTTCTTCTCGTAATAGGGTTAAGAAAAGACAGAGCAGAATCATAAAAATGATTCACACAAATTATCCATGCTTGAGTACGAATTCTACGCCTGCCCTTAAGTTTCAGCTTTCTGTCAAAATTCGACATTAACATTTTGCCCTTTAAATATGTCTATTGAATTAGCATAGGATCTCTTAAAGACCTTGTGTATTAAATTAAAAAAAGCACTATTATTCTCAGAATACATATCAAATCTAAGAAATATTCCAGCTCTTCTGTTAACTTTTATTTATCCAAATTGGATGTAATTCAATCTGCCCTTTTGCTTTATTCTAAAGGGAGAAATAATCATATATCCTTAATGCATAATTTCCTTGTGAAAGAATAGATGGGGTCAAATCTTGAGGCCACAGTTATTTAAATAAGATAATATAAGTTAAACACTTCCCCAGAGATAAAACTGTAGATAGTGTTTTACATGAGAGAACATTTCTTTAAATCTGTTTGCTGTATTACATTTCATGGTATCTCCCTATTTCTAGATACTATGCTAGTCCCAAACTTACTTTTTTATTCATTTTATTTTATTTTATTTTATTTTATTTTATTTTATTTGGGGATTGAATTCACAGCCTCACACCTGCCAGACAGGTGCTTAAGCCACTGAGCCAAACTCCCGGCCCTTTTTATTCCTTTTAAAGGGCTAACAAATCTTTCAAAATTATGTGTCTTTTCCTTTCTATTTTGATTGTTATAATCCCTTATAAATGTTGATATATTTTGCCTCCCTGGATGCCAAACTAAAATTTACAAATTTTTACCACCAATTTTTTTTGTGCTTTGTTTTGCTTTAATTAACTTTACAACTTCTAGCACTTTTCCTACAGTCATTTACAATGAAAATCTAAGCATATTACAACAGTGATTCTAAAACGTTTTTGAAGGTTTGAATTTTTTAAAAACTTGTTCTACTTTAATATTTTTTAAATATTAAGAGAAAACTAAGGGCCATTTAATTAAGAAAAAAATGTTAATTATATACTTTAAAATTATTTATTAGTAAAATAGTATAAAATGTGAACCTCCAAATGTCTGTATGCTTTTTCTTAGAAATTATGTGTATTATATAAAATGATAAAGTAGATTTTGCAGATATGATTAAAGATGTTGACACAGGGAAATTCTCTTATACTATTAAGATGGATAACCCCAACTCTCTTTATAAAAGAGAGGCAGATCTGGATTTGACAAAGGGGAGAATGCAATGCGAAGGCAGCACAGAGAATGACTGGAAGATTCCATCCCGCTGGGATGGGGGAAGGGACTATGTGCTACAGAGTGCAGGGCATGACGTTCTAGAAGGTAGGCAGGATGAGGCAACAGTCTCTACAAGATTGATGTGGGGCGTATGGCCTGCCAGCTACTTGTTTTGTTCCTGTGAAACCTATTTTGGACCTCTGACTTTCTGGATGCTAAAAGAATAAATATGTGTTGCTTCTCACCAAAAAAATTGTGATAATTTTTTATAGAAGCCATAGGAAGCTATTATGTTTCTTCTTTAAATTTCAGGATTGTATCATCTTGTCACTTGGAGTTCAGTAAACATTTGTTGAGTAAACTAATTAATTGCTCACTGAAGCTTAATGTTGTTGGTCTTATTTATATTATCACAAAGTTGCTCAGCTATGCAATAACTTCTAGGTAACCATAGTCTGGTCCATCCCTTTTCTGTTGCCCTTGTGTTATGATACGACACTGCTGGGATTCTAGAGCTGGAGTTTTAATAGTATTTACAACATTTTAAATCTACTTGAATGTAAACTCTGTGAGACCAATAGTTTTAATCTGGTTTGTTCTATATTGTTTTTCCAACAGTTAGTGATCAACTTTTAGTGTTCATCAAATTAAAAAAGCAAAGCATTCAATTCATTGAATTGAATGCTATATATATATATATATATATATATATATATATATATATATTATACCAGGCTCCAAGCTACGTGGTAACATTCAACAGCAAGAGGACTGTGGTCCTGCCCTCTTCAGCCTGAGTCTGAGAAAGTAGCCTAATAATTGCAGTTAAGAGAAAGTATAAATTGCTGATTGAGTAAAGTAATAGAACATGGGAATACTGTAAAAGGACACCTAGTCTTTCTGTCCATGCTTGTTCCATTTCCACCTTCTGTAACAATGAAATATAGTTTTTGCTATGGAGACATTCTTTTCAGTCAGTCTTTGAATTAAGTGGTGCAAACTTATTGATCAAACAGTCAACAGATTCTCTCCATACCAACTGGTTCAAGATATATATATTTATCTGAACAAAACCTTTGGGTTTTGCTAGAATGAAATGGCAGTGATGTTATCTTTTGGTGATGACTAGTTAATGTGAAGATGAGCAGGATTCGCTGTGTTGGAAGAGTCAGCCAGAAAATGAAATGGGCTGTGAATCTGGACAATCCCAGGGAAGTAAGGTGCATACTTTCATTCTTCCTTGGGACCTTGAATTAATTAAGTCAATAATGTATATTTTTCCCTTTTTATGCTAATTTCATTGAGGTTTTGCCCCTTGAAACAGACAAACACAAGTTAAAATTTTTGTTTTTACTGTAAATGAGTGAATATTCTGAGGTTGGGTTACAAATACAGCTCAACTGGAATAGCTAATATTCATGATTACCAATAAATAATAAGGAAGAGAGCAAAATTAAGGAATGAAAAAGTCACGAGTTTTTCCTGGAAATAGCAAGCATCAAGAAGTGTAATATTGACTTAGAAAATTTATTTCAGGTTCAACTTTCTGAATTGTCTAAATGTGTAAGTGTATTAAAAATTGCATATATTAATGAGATAATTTGGGAAATCATATCAATATATGATGGAAAATCTTCAAATGTAACTTTTTTTGTGGAAAAGGCAGAAGTAATTTTCAGTACTTTTTATTCTGCATAGTAGATTAGTAATATGATAAACAAATCTGTATTGTATGAAGCAGAAACTGATCAATCATGTAGTATCAGATTTTGTTGCTACTAGAATATTACATACAAATGAAACCTAAAGTTTACAGATGAGGTTAAATGCTAAATTTTCCATGTCCTGAGCAAAGGCTTAGGATACACCAGAACTTTTTAAAAATCGTTCACCTTATCTTGTGCTGTAGTTTGGATCCTAAGTATCCCTTCCAAAGGTTTACGTGGCTAAGGTTTTGTCCCCACAGTGGTGCCCTTGGAAAGTGATGGAACATTTAAGAGATATGACCTAGTGACTGGTCCTCAGGTCAGTGAAAGAGTGGCCTGAAGGGAACTGTGGGACCCGCCTACTTCCCTCCTGCTGTCTCATTCCCTGGCTGTGAACTTAGCAGTTCTGTCCCCACCGTGGTGCTCCACCTCAGCAGCAGGACCACCTGAGCATGGACTGGAGACTCTAAAACTCTGAACCAAAAAAAATCTTTCCTTTGATAAGTGAACTATCTCACATATTTGTTATAGTAACAGAAAACTAATATTATGCTTTTATATAAAACTCAAATTTTAGGCAGCTTTTAGTATTGAACTTTATAAATCTCTAAAATTGACATTTCAATAAATGTTAAATAATATTGTTAATAATGTAGACTTTAAAATCTTTTAGTAGAGCTGGGGATTTAGCTCAGTGGCACAATACAACACCTACCTGGCAAACATGAGGTCCTGAGTTCAATTCCCTGTACAAAAAAATAAAACTTTTAGTAGGGTGGAAGTATGCAATCTGCTGAATTGTGTGCCATAAGTAGTAAGTTATCCAGGCTTATGTAGCACATTTTTAAACCCAAGTGATGGTAGAAGCTCTGCAGTTCTTAGATCTAGTGAAAGACAATGTCAGCAGCTAATTATCAAGCCAGATGTAGTGAGTAATAGCAATCATCACTACTCCTAAGGAGTGTGATTTCTGTGACATTCAGTATCCATGACATCTTAAATATTTCTGATTTACATATGATAATTTTCCTTTTTTTATTTTAACAGAATGACCTCATTTAAATAGCAGTGATTTTTTAATACACTTGGCTCATAAATACAAGTGATTCATTTGTGTATCATTTGAATGTATGTATTTTGCTATGGGTTGAGTGCTACCTATCTATGGACATAGATATAAATATAGATACAGATATCTTAAAAAATTACAAAGTACTGGCTATTTAGTATGAGACTTGGTTTTGTCAGAGAGACACAATAATTCAAGGAATGGGGAACTAGTCACTATTATTGGCAGGATAGAATTAAAGGCCTGCTTTCACATTCTCACTATTGTTTATGCCAACAGGACCTAATGAGCCTATTTCTACTATATTAATTACTCTTGAGTAGGAAACCAAGACTTGATATTAATGAAGTCTTCCCTGCCACCATTTTCATGTAATGTCTACTAACAAATGAGTTTATATCATTGCCAAAAATACTATTAAAGTAATTAATTAGTAAAACTTGAAATAAGTTGTTTTAAGGTTGATACAAATAAAATATTCTATTTTATCAATATTTTCATATGGACTCCTATTTTATAAATGTAGTACCCTAAAAAAAATTTAGAGAAAGTATACCACCTTCTAAATACAATCAGGTACCTAGAATCAGAATTCAATGGGAAATATTTATGATTGCTGAAATTTTACTTTATTTTAAATTCAGTCTTTTATTGAGCTGAGAGACACAGTAAATGAGCTACCTCGGAGAAAGAAAGTCACAGAAATGGAAATATTCACTGTGACCAAGATTTCTTCAAAGAAAATGATGTATCACACAGAAAATCCATGAAAATTGGCAGGTGTAATAAACCTGCTTTGCTCAAGGATCCCAGAAGCACATAATGGATATTCCTTTGGGTAAGAGTGTGATGAATATTGAGTATATCACAACCCACACTCTGCCCACGGTCTTGTTCAGATTTATTGTTAGCATAATAGCACCTTTAGGAATGGAACAACAGGCTATATTTTTAAGCCAAGTGACATTCTTGCAATTTCTAATAGAGATGGCCCAATTTAGAAATGCAGAAAACAGCATTTTTATGCAATGCCTACTGATAAAGGTGGTTATATGATTATCAAACCTTCTCAAGTAATGGATGCTTCAAGTTTAAATGAGATTATTTCTTAGGACTGGTAACAATGTAGAAAAAGAATTTTCTGTTTTGTCAGCATAAGAATGAAATGACTGGTATGCAAACTGACACACTATATAGGAAATGGGCCCTTAATTAAAGGGAATGTCAGAAATAGTGTTTTCCACATGAAGTCTTTGAAAGAGATGGTGAAATTTTCTATGAATGTGATCACATCAAAGAATTTTTATTTTAATGGTACTAATGAATAGCTATGCCGCAACTTGAAAATAGCATGGGAAAATTGACAGAGTTTTTTTTTTTTTTTCTTTTTACAAATTTCTCAAGGCTTAAAATCAAACTCGTTAACATGGCAGGCAAGGCACTAGAAACTTTGTGTTCTGCCTACCTCTTCTACCTGACTATGTGCTGAATACTCTTTTGCATATGAATGAAGTAGTTTCTTTCTTCTGCTTCCAGCAATACCAAGATTGTTCCCTATTCAGGGCTTCTGTTCCTCCTATTCATTCATCTGAATCACTCTTCACGTTTTTCTATGATTGACTATTTCCTTTACACCTGTCTCAGATCTATCACCTCCAATAGAACAGCCTTTCCTTAGGGTCTTGTCCAGATGACTATGAACTGTCTCACCCTTGGTCCAGTCATTCTCCTAAATTTTTTAAATTATATTTGGGGAAATTGTCATTATCTGCAATTAGCTTACTTACGCATTTGTATTTTCTGTGTATTACTCCTAGAGTAATATAAACTATATGTAAATAAAAGTGTTGGCAGTCATGTATGTGGCTTGACATGTAGCAAGCACTCAAATAAATACTTGAAAATAAGTATGCTGATAGTTGACTTCTCAAATTAAGCACCTAAACTATGTAAAAGAAATTCAGTCTCCCCCAAAACCTTTAGCCGTTGTATTACCTATAATTAAACTGTACTTTTAAGCATAATTGTTTTAAGAACAATGCATCATTTGGATTTAGGCTATTTTTAGGTCTTTAAAAAATTTACACTGAAAGTACAAATCTAGTCCTATGTTTAAAAGTTAACTAATACTCTTTGTTTAGACATACTGGACCTAGATAATTATAACTTTGGTCTTCTTAGTTTAAGGAGTAACACATTTAATGTACATCCAATTTCATTTCAACATTTTTGGGTAGTAGGTAAGTATAAATTTTATGTCACAGATAAAGTAAATATTTAAAATCGTGTACTTTATATCAGGATGTAGCATTTGTTAATTCCTCTCCAGTTCCAGTGTAGCCAGTTAGTTTAATTTGCATTGCCTCCTCTTCAGATGTCTGTAGCAGCCTCTAAGGGTTTGATGTATTTCAGGGCTACCCCTATGTCCTTTCCAAGGTGTAGTTCATTGGCAGGCTCCTATGTGTATCGGTCTTCAAAAGCACAACGGATCTTCTCGTTTGTCTTTGTCAAAACCTTCACAGATGCCATTTCCTAGGAAATTTAAACTCTAATCAAGCATTCAAATTCAGTTTTCTTTAACAAATATTGAAATTTCTCCAACTAATGTAATTCAACTTGAGGTATGACCCATACATTCCCTGACTCTTTCATATATCCTTCATTCAAGGCAGACTGTACATCTAGTGAAACCTCTTTGTTTTTTCCATGCCAATGTCTCCTCCTCTGACATCTATCTCTTTCCTCATGCCAACTCTCCACCTCCAATATTGTTCTCCTTTAGATCTATTTCCTCTTATTAATATCAAATACAACCATTCATAGACAGATTCAAATGCTATGTGCAGTCTAAATAACCCTCCATGCAACGAATAATTCTTACTTCTCTTAAGTTTTGATGCCAAAAAAAGATTTTTGTCATTTTCATAATCTTTGCTGAGAGCCAGGTCATTTTTCTCCAATAAATTCTTATTCTGAAAAATATATAATATTTACTATTGTAGAGAATAAGTTTTACTCATTCCTAAAGGGAAAATAAAGTTAACCTTTAATATTTGGTTAGTTGTATTTTTTGTTTTATAGTTCATATAGTATTTTTATATAGTGTTTCATTTAAGTTTGATAGTAGGCAGAGGAAAGGTTGTTTTGTACTTTGTACAGCTGAAGAAACAAATTCAGAGAAAGTGCATGACATGTCTAAGACTATCTGACTGCAACGTGGCATACTTCATGATGAAAATCAAATGTGTGGGTGAAAACTTTGTTGAGTTGGTAACAAACTCAAATTTATCTGGCATGTGATTTCTAAAGTTGTGGTCAATTATTTTTAGAAGCTAGATTTTGCTAATAGTATAATATTATTTAAGGAATATTCTTCAAAACTTATTATTAGGAAATAAAAGAAAAATATCTGTGATGAATACACAAACCCAATATACCTGTATTTAAATTTACATGATAAAACTTCAAAAATATAAACTAAAAAGTATTAAAAAGAAACAAATAGTGAAAAATGCACACAGAAAACCTAAACTAAATTGACATTGTGTTAAACCTTCCTGGAATCTGTGGCAGTTTCCTGAAACTTCCATGCTTATTTGATTTTTGTTCATCTCCAGTTGCAAATTACCAAAATATTTATCTAGGGATGTGCTTGCTAGAACTGAGTTACAGATACTCTTAAGGGTTCAGTTTTATTAGAAATTTTTTGAGCAGGTTGCTAAATATAACCGGAATTAAAATTGAAACTACGATATTTTTAAAAACTAGTTAACATTTAAAGCTAATTATTTGTGAATTATTTTAGCATAGATTGCTATTATTTATAATATTGAAGCTATTTATTTCTCTTGTTATTTGTATGGTGGAAATACTATATCATGGTAAAAATATTATAAAATGCTTCTCCAAACTTCATGTTGTATTGTTAGTTTAAAAATAGCTATGGAGAGTGTTTGCACCATATAAATTGACAAATGTTACAAATCAGGGCTTCATTTACTTCCGATACTGAAAGTATTTTCATTACATTGATACAATTTTTAGGAGGCTGAGAAATAGTTTTAATTGTAGTTCCGACAATAATTTTTTATTGGCAATAGAGTTAGTGGTTTGAGATAAAACCTCAACTGACAAGTTATGCCTGAACTGCAGCCAAAGATTGACTAATGTTCAGTAAAACTTACCAAAAGCCTTTTGTGAGAATCAATAGATATATGTAATTTACAATGAAAATATTACATAATTTATTATTTTCTAGTTTTGTGCTATGCATCTATTGAATTTGTCAATTTAATAATAAACATACATTTATGTTATATATGCATGCACTCATATATACATATATATGTGCACATCATTTTTTCAGAGATGTGATTGTTAACTGTTAGCATGCTACTTTAACCGTTTATTTTTTAGACAACTTTTATTTTTAGTTGCTTTTTATATGGAATTATACCATGTTTTACAGATTTATTCGTTATGGAAAGAAATATAAAGAATTAGGAATCCAAACCATTTGATATCAGGAATTTGTACAAAGATTTATACACACACAAACAGACATATAGATATGCACATATATAACACTTATATATAATAGGTGTTATATATATATAATATTCAAATATATGTATGATCTTTTGTCTCCTTTATCATTTAGATTCAGGCATTTTGTTTACTCTATAAAGTTAGTGCTAAATTTAGAGACTTAAATGACAGATTTGATTCTGAAGATATGCGTAATGTGTTACCAGAAAAACAGATTAAGAGATTTTTTTCTTTCCTGTAATTAAAAATCAAAACCACATTTTCTAAAGCTTACAGCTAACAACAGGTGTCTGCTTACTTTCCTAGGAGCTCACAATAGAAGAGATTTGTTACAAACATAACTTTAAAAAAACACAAATTTTAATAAAGAACAAAAACCTCTTCGACTTTTCAGATTAGCTTCATAATCAGTTCTCAAAACTGGGGCAAAAAACAATGATAGTTTTTTGTTTGTTTGTTTGTTTGTTTGTTTTTGATTTATGTCAGAAAGGGTAGGGAAATTTTTGCTTTTGATGGTGTGTTTCATCTTTATTTGCATATCTAGGAATTTCAGAAAGCAGTTATAAGCAAGGAGCACAGCATTGGTGGTTGGAATTTTGCACAGGCCGGTTGTACAGTGTGAAAGGGAGAGAGTTACAAACCTCCCTGCCCTTTTTGGAATCTTATGCAGAATCACCAATACCTACGGGAAGGATGCTTCCCAGAACACAGTACAGGGATCTATGTCATGTGGCTGTAGCGTTTCTGAATTGTTGACATTGTCCAATCCTCTTTGTTCTTTTTTATGTAGTCTTGCTAAATTGACTCTCATACCATGGCTGTAATTTAATATATCTGAGTTCATTACCTTATATTTGTTTTGCTGACCCAAACTCTCAAACTCTCTTAAACAGAAGTTGACAGTTGTCCAGACGATTTGGTGTATCACAAAATATTTGTGGAAATTGTTTTATTATGCTTCGTGTTTTGAGAACCTATTTCCAGATCCCAAAGCACATGAGGATCATAATATGGATGACCTTAAAGAGCTAGTTCCAGAAAAGCCCCATTCTCCTCACATGTCAGTTTTCTATTTACTATCTAGCTGGATGTTCTGCCCTTTATATCCACCTATTGCTTATATTTTCACATCAAAATCACTTCAAATGAAAATATAGGAGCAAAAAAACGAAAAACAAAACAAACAAAAAAAAAAAAACAAAAAAGGAACTAAAGGCAGACTACAGAAAATAACTAATACCTAGGGACTGGCCTACCAGTCTCTCATTTATGGCTTTTCCTTGAATATGACAAATCTGTAACCTTTGTACCAGGAGATCACAACCAACATTTGAGGATACGGTTCTCCATGACTTGAAGATGAAAAGCATTTCAGAGTTTTTCAATTTCTTCATCGTGCTGATGAAAAAAATAGGTGAGGGTGACAACATAGCTTCTTTAGCTAAAAGACCTTCTGGGACATCTCTATAAATTTTATTGATCCATTTTATGTAGCCTTTTGGGTAATTATAAGTGAATTGCTGTATGCTGTTCTTTCATTAAATATGTTTTTCATTGTTATTTTGAAATTATTGTCATGAACATCACAAATGGAATATAGTCATAAATGGGCAATGCTTTTTAAAGTCTAGAGGTGTTACTGAAGGCCACTTCTCTATGGATACATCTGTGCTATAGTCTCATGTCCCAGCCTTAAATCCATTGATTAGTCAGTTGTCTGTCAAGGTGGTTAATCAGTTAATTCAGAGAGTTGCTCAGATACTGCAAACAAACTGCTAATGTAGGGAGACAACATGAACATGTTTTGCAGCTGATGTGACAAACACTTAGCAAATCTATAATCAATTGATTCTTCTTGGTGTGTACTAGTGTTTATTTTCAGTAATAAATTGATTGAGAAACAAGGGAAATCTATATTAGGAAGTAAGGTGGACCATTTGACTGCCAACCATGGCTTGGTTGTAATTTTCTTCCTTTTCTTTTACAGTGCTAGATTTGAGTTAACAAAAAAGGAATATTGGCTGGAGGGTTAGCCAAGCGGCACAAGTGCCTGCCTGGCAAGTGTGAGGTCATGAGTTTAATCCCCAGTATCAAAAAAAATAAATAAATAAAATAAAATAAAATAAAATAAAATAAAATAAAATAAAAAAAGAAAGAAAGAAATCTGTGTGGTAGTGTGAGGAACAATATTAATCCATGGTAGTTATATTTAGCCAGGGGGAGAGAGAGACAGAGAAAGAGAGAGACAGACAGAAACAGAGACAGACAGAGAGAGAGAGACAAAGAATTTTCCTTAGTCTCCTTCATGTGCTGCTCTTTGCCCTAACTTTCAGCCCTACTCACCCATGGACCAGATACCCCCTCAGTTTTACAAGGAATGATTCCTTTTCCCTCACAGTCTACTCTTGAAGCTGGACTTGCTCACTTTTCAGAGCCATTTGTAAGATTTGACCTTTTGCCTGCTTCAGTGATTAAGTGGGTTCATTGGTACCAACATTGTGACCCTTCACCTCTCACTTTGTGACTCTTCCTCTGTGCTCTTACAATTGTATAAGGTCTGCTTTCTAAAACAGATCCCGTATTCCAAATTATATTTAGTGGTTTTGCTTTCCTAATTAATTTTGACTAATACAGTTCAAATTCATCATAGCTGATAGTGACAAATTTTCTAAATCACTCTACTTTGATTTCCTCTGTCATATCCGTTGAATGTTGAGGTTCTCGTGGAACTAGGTTTCTCACGTGCAGTGGGATGAGCACACTCAATGAATCCCTCACAAATATTAGAGGAAGCAGAACACTTAAGAATCCTAGACAATGTGGTGCAGATAGATTTTTCCTTACTCACAGTGTAGCGACCTTTACTTTAGGTTCTAAGGCAGCAGTTCCTATAATCACCTGAAACTCCTTTGAACTTTTCACTCCTAAAAGCCTAGTTGGCCTTAAGTTTTCTGTTTTAAATAGGAAATATGCTAATTTATACACACACACACACACACACACACACACACAACTGAGTAGAACTAAGTGCACCTCTGGATTAACTTTCAGCTTGGCTATGATTTTTGGAGGCTTAATTCAAAGAAAGAAAAGTACAAGGAAGCACAGCAAGTGTCCGGCTATAATAAAGTTACAGGGGAGCATTTTTTAATGGCAAAATAAACAGTGCTCTGTAAAGTAAAGGGTCTTTCCATACTCCTCATCATTCACTACTCGTAATTTCTTGGGAAGTTATTGTTCTATGACTTTATGAGATTATTTTTATGAGCTGGAAGAACCAGACACAAGTCAGGTATCCACACATTCAGATGTGATTCACTAAAACTTGCTTGCAGCATAATGAGCTGGACCCTTTGGTTCTTCCCCCTTCCCCTCATACTACATTTCTTATCACCATCATTGTCACACAGGCTTTTGCAGCGCACTCTACAATGGTCTTTTCTCACTTTTAATCTCACTTTTCATCTCATCATGCCAACAGAATATTGAAATAGTTTGATGATCCTTGTTTTTAAGTTTAGTGCCAATGGTTTATCTGCTTAGATAAGATATCTCAATTCTGTTCCTTTGCTGTAGAACCATGAAGGTTTCTTCCAGTCTCTCACTGAAGCACATGGTAACCCCGGCGAGGTTTCTGAAGTTTTTCTCTTTCTCACACACATACTGACTTCTGATAGTGTTCAAACTAAGCACCTGTGTTGAACATGTTGCAGATTCCAACTGTCTTTGTTACTTTTCTTGTTACTGAGACAAAATACTCAACACTCAAATTAAGGGATAAAAGGTTCATTTAATTCACAATTTGTAGATGTTTCAGTCCACAGTTTGCTGGTTCAAAGACAGGGTGGCATGGCAGAGGGCACTGCAGAGGAGAAACAGTTCATGGCAGGCAGAAGGCAGCAAAAGCAAGCAAGTGTGCCTACCTGCTCTTAGGGTAAACCTAGATACAAACTATAATACCACCCATCCTGCTTAATGTCTTTATTTACATTGTAAATGAAAAAACCTTGTCATTATACATTATTATTCTTGTTCCTGTTTTGTAGATGCAGAATCAAATCTGGTGAGGTAAAAATGATTTGTTCAAGATAAGATGGCAAGTAAAAAACAATGATTACATGTTAGTTTGGACATAATTTAAAAAAAGACAAACTTTGAGATTTGCCTCTCCCCTATGAGCTTCCATTTCTAAAAGTGCCCTTTCCCTCTGAGCACACATTTGGGTTCTTCCTTTCCTTCCAAGGCAATTTTAGAATCAGCAAATCATCCATGACCTCCGCCTCACCACTAACTCACACAAAGTCTCTCGCCTTTCAATTCATAAACATGCTTGCAAAAACACAGAAGGAAGAGGTATTGTAATGTTCGTAACATTTTGGAACTGTTTTAAAGGAAACAAAAATTTATTGCTAATATAGGGAATAACTATGGTGGAGATGAGTAGGCAGTGAGTTTACAGAGGAGTATTCCTGGCAAGGAGAAATAAAATAACACATCTATGGAGATTGAAAAGGTTGGAGTGATTAGGATGTCATGAGTGGAAGAGGAAGAACAAAATGAAGTAATGATGAAGGGAGGGCAAAGCTGTACTCGCCTCAGAAGCCCTGCTCCAGAGTAAGGATTTAATTCTAAAAGCAATGGGAATCCATCAAAGAACATGCAATAAGCAGAGGATTTGTTTCTTTTATTTCACCTAACAGGCATCTAGATTAAGTGTTCTGTGAGGAATTTAGATATTTCTGGAAACTTAAGAAATAGAGATGTACTATAAAAGGGAGCTATCAAAGTGATTAAGGGGCATGGTCAGACACGGGACAGCAGTACTTAGCCATTACGTTGCACTCATGTTAATTTTCCTTACTTCTTTTTCTCTATCTTTTTCTGGTTCTATTCACATGGGGCTTCAACCTTTAATGCTTGTGAGAGGACCTAGGTTTTGATGGTGTATTTAACTTTCATGGACATTGAAGCTACTGATGAGAATTATTCATCTTTCTTTAGCATAAACTACATTTAAGAAGAGGTTAAAAATAATATAAAGAGGATTTATGTTCAAGTTTCTGAGCTGAATTAGAAAACTAACCTGAGTAGTAGGATTTATGAGTATTTTATTTCTTTTTTAAAATTTTCTACATAAATGAATCTTTACTATGTTAGCAATGAAAATTGACAAACTTTTAAAAGTTTGTACTAAATATATAGGTGGTGTAAGAGGCTCCAGAATTTTCCTCACTGAACTAATCAGGTAACTGACCTAAATTTTCTAATTACTTGGTAAACTTGGTCATTTTGGAAATTCCAAGTATCACCAAGAATACTGACTTAGGTGAATGAAAAGATACTTAGCAATATTATGTTTATCTGCGTAGCCTGGAATGTAAGGTACGCTAAGGAACACAGTGAATGCTGATGCCCAGTGCCATTCAACAGAAAGGCTCCTGTCAACATCTAAGTGTGCCCTTATCCATCTTATTCACCAAATCTGACCCCGTGCAACTTCTGGCCCTTCTACAAAATCACAATGACTATGAAAGGCAACCTTTTTCAATTGATTCACGATATCAAATAAACCATGACAAAGCAATAAAAGACATCAAAAAGGGAAGTGGCAAGAACAATGGGGTAAGTGTGTTCAAAGTGAAGGGTAGTATTTAGAGGGGAGTTAATGACAGTGTGTCTTTTTTTTACAATATGATTTTTAAAATGTAATTATTAGCTACAGTCTCTTGATTATATATTCATTGTAAGTTTTATTGGAAAAATACTTTTAATATTAATCACTTAATATTCTGCTCCAAGTTCTTTAATTACATTATCACCATGAATGATTAAATGTTATAAAGTAGAAAGAACAAATATTCTTCTCTCCATTTCACTGTAAGAAAATGGAAAAAAAATAGCCGGGCATGGTGGCACATGTCTTAATCCCAGCACTCAAGAGGTTGAGGTAGGAGCAGCATTGTGTGTTCAAGGCTGGCTTGGGCTACAACATGAGCACAAGGCCAGCATGAGCTACAAAGTGCGACCCTGCCTCAAAACACAAGGGCCGGGAGTTTGGCTCAGTGGCTTAAGTGCCTATCTGGCAGGCATGAAGTTGTGAGTTTGACCCCTGGTGCCAAAAAAAAAAAAAAAAAAAAAAAGGAAAGAAAATGGAAAGGAGAGGTAAAAATGCTCAGATAGTAGCAGAGCTAAATCTAAAAACCAGAGTAAATGCCTAACCTCTAGGGTCCTTTGATTTCAAAAATTTGATTCCAGAAAAGCAGAGATTGAGATCTTAGGGTACACAAGAAAAAACAAAATGAAACTTAAAACATTTATTTATTTACAGGTATTTATCTTTTTGCATGTACCATCCAGATACTAGCATAGGTGACACAGAGAATCGAAGTGTCAGAAGCCAAAAGAAAAGTTATCTATCCCATGTATTTCTGAACTATTGTCTCCATCCCTGTTTCTTCATCATATACACTGCCATGTATTTCATGCCTAATATGAGCTTTGGAGGACATTCCTGGCCACTAATTTTATTTCTGTTTTTTAAGTAGTTGTTAACCCCTGGCAAGTTATAAACCTTGCTCAGCATCAATCTCTTCACTTTTATAGGAGGGACGTAAAACCCACTTCACTGAATGAATTTTGCACATTTCCATTCTTTGTGCAGACTTGCAGGACTGCAAAACCCTTAGCATAGCACTCAGCAAACAACAGCTAACGGTGTTCCTGGTAGGACTAGTGCTGACAGCTGTAGTGACAACAGTGGGCAGTTCCAGTGACTAAAGATTGCATTCATAATTCCAAGGACCAGATCATACCGATAAATTTACAATGTCTTCCTTTGATACTTGGTTTTTATATTGTCATTTCTTACAACTATGAGTTAAAATATTTAAGGGGCCATATTTCATCTCAGTTACATGCATAAGCGAATAGCTGAGTTTCTATGATCTGTGTTCACCAGCTTTCCATTGCTGTGATAAAATACCTCAGGTAAGCAATTTGAGGAAAATTTTATTTTAGTTCATAGTTTCAGAGTTTTCTAATCATGGTTGCTTCACCGCATCATGCTGGACTTGTGGTAACCTGTGGCGAAATACATTATAGGGAACAGCATGAGGCAGAGTAAAGCTGCTCATCTCCCGACAGCCAGCTATGAAGGACAGAGAGACAGAGAGAGAGAAGCAGAGAGAGGGAGGGAGGGGAGGAGGGAGGTAGAGAGAGAAAAGAAAGGAGAAAAAGTGGGGTGGCTAGGGTCCTAATATGCCCTTTAAGGTCAAACTTCCACTGATCTGTTTCCTCCAACAAGGCTTCAACTCCTAAAGTTTCTGCCAACTCCCAGTAACAGCATCAATCAGCTACTGATCGCTGGCATAGGGCCTCTGGGAGACTTGAAGACTCAAACTATAACATGACCATATGTTATACCAAACCTAAGTTTAAATAAATTGATAATAACTGGTGTCAGAAAATGACAGAAAAAACTGTGAAAATACAGATAAAATAATCCTGAATTTACCTTGAATATTTTGGCTGTAGAATCAATCTTTAATTTTTAAACCAATTTCACAATATCAATACTCTTGACTGACAGTCATGTTTGGATCAAACAGTTTACTGTGGGGGGGAACACTTGTGCTCTAAAGAATGTTTAGCAGCTTCCTTTGCCTTTACCGCCACATGCCAATTGCACTTGGTAGTAACTGCATGGACTCCTTACTTTTCTCTTGTCTTAGTACTTTCTTTCTCAGCGGTACTGTGAAAATTTCTTGCACTTTTCAGAACCCTTGTTCACTCTTTCATTAGTTTCTGAAAGGCTACAAGAAGAAAATGATTGTGTTGCCATCTGCAGATGTTACTGCTTACAGGAAACTATTTTTTAACAGTAAAAAAGTGTATTAGGAAGGAGATAGATAAAAAATAAAGAAACCTAAAAATTATTAAGTACTTACCAAGTGCTGCCTCTGGAAAAAGTAGCCAATAATCATCTCCTCATATATTTCTTAGAGTAGAAATTTTAGTTACAGAAACCAAGACTGAGGGAGACTAAAATTCCAATATATACTTTAAGTAAATGACCATTACAGATTGTTCTGTCTGACTAAACATCCTATACCTACTTTAGTATACCTAATAGCATTTGGGAATTCTTGTCAGAAGTGAGGGAAGCCTATAATAATCATATATGCATGTATAACTCATAGCTTAATCTATAGTTTGTCTTACTAAAATCCTGAATACTGTATCCCAGAAGATCACATATTCTTGACAGCATAGTCAGATTTTGTAGAAGCAACTCTTACATGCATGGGCATGAAGGCAGGGTTCTTTCTACAGACCTGTTGTGTGGCAAGCTGTCTCTTTTTAAAAATGATGTAGAGGCAGCTGGCCTCTGATCTGCTAGTCTATTAGTATCTAGCTTGGCCATTTATCATCTGAGGCAGGAATCTCTGCTCAGTTTCACATAAGGCACATGTCTTCCTACTGGAGGGTCTCTCTCCAAGAGCAGATAGGTTCCGGCCAAGGTCTGTGCTCAGAAAATAGAGGCAGAACACAGCACTATTTATATCACAGTATAACTGACTCAGTGCCACCGTCCATTTAACCTGTTTGGAGATACTCTTTCCCTCCTGGCTTTTCTGCCAGCTTTGACATCTTTCCGGGAAACTTGAAGGAGAGCACAGTTTTAATGATAACTTTATTTATTTCATCCTCGAAGAGTTAGCATCCTTACTGCACTTTTAGGCATTGATTATATGGAATTCATTTCTTTGTCCTTTGCTGTGGGATTGCATTAGTCCAGTTTTGCTTATTACTCTGCCTCATCTCTGGCTTCTTCATTTGGAAACATGGCCCTCATGCTAAATACCCTTGTATTCCCTGGTAACTTGCATAGATTTTAGTGTGAATGATTCAGTGCAAATAGCTTCCTTTGTTAAGTGTGATGACATGTGCTCAACATTGTACTAAGTGCTTTGTATGAATTACTTAATCCTCAAAAAACCTGTAAAGGGCAAGAAGTGCTATAATTCATATTATAGTTCAAGGAAATTAATTAAGAGAAGTTAAACAACTGTCCAGTTTCATATAGGCATTATATGACAGAGTTGAGATTTTAACCCACATCTATCCAACCTCACAGCCCAACATCATCCACTTTATTAGTGTTTCTATGAGCATCTTTTGGGATTATCTTTCATTTTGTGACCAGCAATATTATTTTCCTTCCCATTTTATTTTGCAGTTGATAAGATGAATGAATGTTTAGATTCTCTAGTCTAAAGATGCAAATTGAATTACAAATGATCTTTGGCATTACCTCTTTCTTGACATTTTCCTGTGGAAAGTCCCAGAATAGTGTACTTGACTGGAATTCTGATCTCAGATATTCTACTACTTTCTCTGTGACACCAAAAATATTAGGCATCTCTAATGTTTCAGTTTCTTTATTTGTAAAAAGATGTGGTAGGGATTATGAATTCTTAATTCCTTTGTAATTCCATCATTCTGTGATTTTCTGTTGCAGAAGGCATTTTTGGCCCATGAAGAGCTCACACAATACACTAGAGAAAACATCAGTAATAGAAAATTCTGCATTCTCATCTACTTAACTTTGAACTCATTCAAAAATCTCCATAGTTTCTCTCTCTAGAGACTCCAAGAACTTACTTAATTTAATATATCCCTTTATAAAATGGGTCTTCTCTACAAGTCTCAGCTTGAGGCATTTCTCTGGTACCTACACAATACAATCACTTTTACAGAAGCTTTATTTTTTTCCCTTAAGAATTTCCTGTTCATTTAGCTACAGCCAGAGGTAAAGCTAACAATTTGTACTTCTCTTTAGAGGCACTCGATTTACTAAATGTCTTTTAATTGGCATGGGAGCTTGTAGATTGCCTTCTGAGAGGCAGTGGGAAGAGTTATTTCCTTAATTATAAAGGTAGAGGGAAGATGATTTCATATTGCATCTTTTCATATGTAGTAGAATAAACTAAACTCCATGCTTAAATTATTGAGCAGCATCTCATGGACCTTTCCAGGTACTGTATTACAAATATTCTCCTGTCACATTTCCTGTCATAAACGTGACCTTGCAGGTTGAACAATGGAAATAGAAAACACTGAATCTTTCTCTGTCTTTTTCTTTTTAAAATCAAAATTATAATTGTGTTAGGAAATAGAATACGCACTAATTGTGTAAACTCACAGTCCTTCATTTGACAGTTGCTTCCATGTCTCTGCAGTGTTTAAATTAGTAGCTTTCACATAGGAAGAACTTAATGTGTAACGCTGAATTAAATTTTAAGGCACTATTCTATGGCTAAAGTACTCAGGAAAACTAACTTTGACTCAATCTTACAAAGTTCTTAACTTTAGTAATTGTTATTCTTAAACATAGGCTCTTGTGGTTAACGCATTTTAAAAGACACCTTTAAGAGCATGTGAGAGGAAAAACTCATTTGTTCTGAAGAGATCAAAAAAGACACCTTTAAGGAATTGACCTTACTTAAAATCTGAAAAATAATTGACCACTAGATGGTCAATTGCCGATTAGATGCAGCAGAGAAAGGACAATTAAGACATACACAAAAATAAAAAATAAACAGACATCTGTAGGGAAAATACAGATTATTTTTGGTTAAAGGCAAGGAATTACAGATGGCAGCTGGAATAAGTGCAGATAAAGCCACAGGGAATAGAGGGACAAATTCTTACAAAACTCTTTAGGTCTTAAAGCAATGTGAGACTGTGTTGGTTACTTTTTTCTTGTTGCTGAAACAAAATGCCCAACACCCAAAATTAAGAAAGTAAAGGCTTATTTAGCTCACATTTGTGGAGGTTTCAGTCCATAATCAGCTGGTTCCAAGGTACAGTGGAATGGCACAGGGGCAACACTTCCAGGTGGCAGAAGACAGGAAAGCAACAAGAGCACAATGGGGGGAGAACAAGCCTCTTTTCCTCTCTTATATTGTAAGCAGGTTACCACCCCCACCACTCCAGTGTGGGTGCAGCAATCACAGTATCTTTTGCCCTTCTCTTGCACAGGCTGAGGATGCTTACAAAGCAAAGACCCTGCCTCCCTGCTGAGTCTCTTAGTTTAATTTCTAAACTTCTCAAATTGACAAAACACATCAACCCATAACAAAGACCATTAAAGAATTTCTATCTGGAAGAGGGAGGTAGAGTGGGAGAGAAAAATAACTGTGATATGATCAGGTTTTTATATTGAAAAGACAGCATTTGCTAAGTTTTGCTTCATGTATGGAGAGAATAGAAAAAATCAGCATCCAAAGACTATCATAGTATTGGTGACAAAAATACTAATAGTATGATATAAGAATCTGGCTTTTTATATAGTAGCAAGAGGAATTTTAAGTCTGATTTCAGCAATTGGTTAAATGATTGTGGCATTTTCTTAAATAAGAGGGACAACTGGTGTTATGGTTTGTGTCTGGATAACCCCTAAAGCTTTACGTGGTCATGGAGGTGACTGAATCCTGAGTTTTTAATTGGTTCATTGTCTACTGCTGGGATTGATGGTGTGAGTGCTGCACCAGTCCTGGGGTGGATAACCTGCATACAGTATAAGGAAGGCAAAGCAATGTGTTCTCCCTTTTCACCCTTACTCTGGTTGCTGTCTGCCGCAGCCACCATGAGCAGTTGATTCTCAACCGCACCATCCTGCTGGAACCAACTGAGTATGGACTGAAACCTCCACAAACTGTAAACTCTATAAACCTTTCCTTCCATCATTTTGGGTGTCAGGTGTTTTATCTCAGTGAGAGAAAAGTAACTAAGACAACTGATCTCAAGATAGATCATGAATTATTTTCCATATTGACTTGAGATATTCTAGAATTTACTGACCCTGTAGAAACATTGAATAGGAAAACTGAGTATGTGCTGTATATGGTGACACATATCAGTAATCCCAGTGCTCCAGGAGACTGAAGCACTAGGTAGGGGGATCACAAGTTTGAGCACAGGATGGGAAACTTAGTTATTTAGCAAGACTGTCTACAAATAAAAACATATTAAAGACTGGGCATGTAGCTCAGTGTGAAGGAATTATTTTCCATCCCTTGTACCATGAAATCAATTAATCAATCAATAAATGAATAATAAGAAAAAATGACTATCTGTGGAATGAAAAAAGGATGAGTTGGAGACATGATGAATTTTGAATAATGCCCTAGATATGAATAAAATTACAATAGAAATTGATCAGAGACCAAACACAAGAAAGCTTGAGTTTGAGGTCATCCCAGGCAATTCAGTGACTTATCAAGACCCTGTCTCATAATAAAATACCCGTGTCTAAAACTTCCCTTCTAAGGTGAGGTAGGGAAAGGAACATCAGCAGAGTTTCCTGCCTTTCTGTGATGGCTGCTCTCCTCTTCTCCATGTCTTGTACAAAAAGAATCTTGTTGTGGTTGTTTATTGTGAGCATCTGGTGAAGTTCAGGGACAGAGCCAGACACTGAGTGCAAAATTTCCTTCTATTGCTCACCCCAAACCTGTCTGTATTGGGAACCTTCAAGTGAATAAAAACTTCGGATTTTATCTAAAACCAACTGCACCACAATTCTCCATCCTTAGTAAGCTACTTTACCCTCTATGTCCCTAAACATTCATCTTTACTTAGATTTTGGATTATTTAATATTTCTGGGATCTCACCTATTTGACTGATTTAAGAAAAATTGTAAATTTGTAACTTATGTAGTCATTTATATTATTCTAGAATACACATATTTTTTCACTTTTTCAATTCCAGATGTTAACTGAAGGTCCCTGAAAATTGCTTACAAATAAGTTCAGCAAACAATTTTTAAAAAAAGAAAAGAAAAAGGAAAGACACAGAAATATATGAAACAGAGGGAGAAAGAGATAGTGATAAAGAGAGCACACAATAACATCAAGAATTGGTAAATCTGAATGAAGCAAGTACAGGTCCTCCTAATACTTTTCTTTATGTGTCTGTGTTGACAATCTGTGACTGCATAATACCTTAACTGGAATAAAGACACAATCTGTTGCATGAAAATACAATTTTTAGTAGCCCCAACCACGATCAGTGGATTTTCTTTATTTTTCTTTTTTTATAGTTACAATAAGATAGTATTCCTGCTAACTCTATTTCAAAAATCTAGGTTTGCTAAATATTTTATCCATTTATCTCTTAACAATGTTTCAAATAGAATAGAAATGCTTTTAAATAAATTCATCACATTCAGAGTGTTTTGTCTCTTAGTAATATTTCAAATAGAATAGAAATGCTTTTAAACAAACTCGTCACATTGAAAGTATCAACTAGTTGAAAGAATATTAAATTTAAAAGTAGAAATATTAGGCTTTTGTGGGAATTTACTCATTTCGCAAATATTTACGGATATTTTGCAATGTTTTGTTGATTGTATTAGAGGCACAGAAGAGAACATTATCTCTGCTGACTGCTAGGTTTTTGAATTTCTTCACATCTATGATTTCTTAGCCTTGTTCCCAGTCTCTATGAAGTATGGATTATAATACCTACCTCAGTTGTGAGGATTACCACCACCAGTATATAACAAAACACTTTGGAAGCACAAATTACCCAAAAGCATATTATTAGCATTCAGTTTTAGATGTTTAGTTTTTTCTCCACTTGTTAGAATTCTTTTTGTGACTTTTTCTTCTGTATTTCCTTTTATGTCCTTGCCCTTTGTCTCTTACTTTAGTTTACTACTACTGCTTATAGTGTTATAACCATTTACATCTTCGTGTTAATCAAAACTGTGAATTTCAGCAAAGGCAACACTCCCTGCCTTATCTGTGACCTTTTTCCCTTTGATCCTGGTATCTGAAAGCTTTTTATACATTCTAATTCTCTTCCATTTTAATAGTTCTGTGAAGCAGTACTATTTTCTTTGACTGATAAGATCATTGAAGGTGACCTGATTTTCTCCAGAGATGCACAATGAATGCAGCATATTCTTGCATACACTCACCCACATTCCACAAAACGGGGAGGGGGGATTAGGATTACTCTCCCTATATGTAGTGGCCATATTAGAAGAAACTGACATCTCAGGTATTGTGATTATACATGGCTCACAAAATAATATAAGCTGCTTTATTTATTGTTCCAAATCTTAGATCTTTTGTTATTTTGTCTCCTTTTTAATAAAATAGAACAGCAAAAATTTCTGCAGCATGAAATACAGTGTGCTCTTTCAGTTTTGTATATTTGGTGAGCTCTGATAACACAAACTACTCAATTTGGGGATGCATCTTTGTGAGACACAGAATTCTGTATAGTTGTATAAAATAATGTGTCTATTTGTTCCAGGTGTCACATTTAAGCAGTTTAGAGTTTTGTCTTGGCTACTTTTCTTTTGTTGCTGGGACAAAATACCTGATACCTAAAATGAAGGAAGGAAAAGTTTATTTAGCTGACTGCATGTGGAGGTTTCAGTCCATAATTACCTGGCTCAAAGTGGGGTGGCCTGGCACAGGGCCAAACACTCCAAGGCAGCAGCTAGAGCAAAAAGTGGGAAACAAGCCTCTTCTCCCTTATATTGTACATAGGCCAGCACCCCCGCCCCAGGGCAGGTGTAGCACTCACACCACCTCTATGCCCTCCTCCTTTACAAGATGAGGATATTTACAAAGTAAGGATCCTGGCTCCCTGATGAGTGTCTCAGTTAAACTTCTAAACTTCTCAAGTTGACACAATGTATCAACCATAACAACTCACTCCTTGTCAACTTTGCAACCAGACATATTTCTTTAAATCACTCTTCAGATACAAAGGTATGCTTATTCTTAACACTTTGCAACTTGAACATTATAACACAGTTTAACAAGTGAAGAACCAGCATTAAGCTCCTTCTAGCTCCCTGGACCTAGGACAACCATGGATGGTTGGCTGCCCCTCTTCCTCATCTCCCAGACCTAGGACAGCTGTGGGATCATTGGTTGCCCCTCCATCTCACTCTATAGACCTAGGACAGTGGTGGAATCATAAGTCACCCTTCCCACCTACCCAAAAGACCACTGCAGCTCACAGACAGTCAGCAACCCCTTCCAGCACCTGTAGAACCTTGCTGGGCTGATGCGAGCCTCAGCAACGCCTTACCACACAGAGGACCTCAGCAGGCTTGCAACAGTATGGTGAGTTTCGCCCTTAAATAGAGGATCTTAGTGGGTAAACAGGAGCAGTAGCAAACTCCCCTCCAGCTATAGGACCTTGGTAAGCCTAATAAGAGTGAGTGAGTCTTTCCCCCATACAGAGAACACCAGGTGGGTTGAAGAGAGTGTCAATAAGTCCTCCCCCAACTCAGAGGAAATCAAAAGGACTTATGACACACCCAATGACACAGTATGGTCTCAGTTGAGGCGGACAATATAGCCAGTTAGATCTGGTCGCCTACAACAGCCTGAATCAGCCGTAATAACAGTAGGAACTAAGGGTTGACTTATATCAATACCCTGAGGCTAGTCAGCCTAGGAAAAATATAGGACTCACCCAACAGGGCCTGCAGGAGGAATTCAGGTGACTGGGTGGCATGGCACAGGGGCCACACTTCAAGGCAGCAGCCAGAGCAAGAAGTCTCTTCTCCTCCCTTATATTGTAAACAGGCTACCACCCCACCTCCAGGGTGGGTGTGGCACTTACACCACCTCTATGCCCTCCTCCTACACAGGATGAGGATATTTACAAAGTAAGGATCCTGGCTCCCTGCTGAGTCTCTCAGTTAAACTTCTAAACTTCTCAAGTTGACACAGTGTATCAACCATAACAAGTCTGCAAGGTGACCCACTCCTATGTAGGTGTATATTTTACCCATAGTACCCTCTATCCTTGTAAGTCCCATGTACCATGCTAATGATTCACTGGTTAAACAGCTAGACTGTTCATGGGTGGAAAATTGTTATTTCAGAGCATTTTATTCTGCTCAGTCAAGCTTATTATTTATAAGGAATACAAACAATAATAACATTTACAAAAGACCACTGAGCAGAATATCCAATGTATATCTATCACATATTTGCCACTTTTCATATATCTCCACTGTGACACACCTCTGCTGACCATCTCCTCCAGCAACCTTACCATACTAGCCCCTACTCCCTCATAATTTTCACAGAACATCTCTTCATTTGTTCAGTGACAGTGCTTCTTTTAAAATAAGATTTGTACTTTTCAAGGCATTGCATTTTCTATTTAGATTTGCATGATTTCAAGGTATTTTTATATTCATTCATTCTTCTACGTTCTTAACTATTTGGAATTAATTTTCTAAGCATCTTGTTTAGCTATGATAGAAGAATCCACCCATGGTTTATATCAGTATTATAGGAAGACAAATCAAATTGTCATCTCTATGCATGAACTTCGGCATTTATGTTTCCCTGTGAGAATGGGAGTCTGGCATAGGGACCTTCCTTCTTCAAGTTTCGAGGAAGTACTGTACTTAACTCCTTAGTTTGTTTCTATAGAGTTCTAGAGAAGTGGATCATGGAGGTTCAGAATGAAGTACTGTCTGAGGTTATCGTAGAATTCCAGTGACTCTGTAGTTTATCACTTTTGTTGATTCTATTCTAATTCAGAACAGTGCTATTATTCTAAGCAAAGATGGCAAAATACTGTTAAAATAAATATTGTCTTAATCAGAAATCTGTCTTAAAACAAAGAGAAACATTCACTCAGATGCTGCTGCTATTTTATCTAGATTTTGTTTGTTTTCAACTTTAGAGATATAACTCATACAAAATGTGCATGCAGTTTATACCATATAGCACATATTTCATATGGGTAAAAGAACAGAAAATTGATGAGACATGCCTGAATGCTTGTGATACAAAATTATATTTTAGTCCCAGCTATAAAAATGTAATCCAGTAGAAATGTTTATCATGCATCTGTGAGTAGTTTTTTCTTTCATGCATAATGGTGCTGCATGGACAATTTAATTTCTTGCTTATAAAAGTAATCCTGTTGAGAACCATAATATACCTTTCCAGTAACACAAGCCCAGGCCTACAGGACTCTAAGTTGAATATGTGAAATAGATTGCCTCAAACAATTATTTCATTTTAATTTGATTGTATTTGTCACTTAACTTGCTGAAAAGCATTGGTGAGATTTTCACAACCATGCCCTCACTATCCCCACCTTCTCATAGGATCTGAAAATTGTGATTCTGTGAAGGGCCAGCACACAGTGTACCATAGAAACAGGTAGAGAATACTAAATGTAACAGAATGTTACTAACACCATGTTGAAATTTATACTTGGAGAGTAACAAAATTCATTCTAACATTAAGAATATCACCAGAAAAATAGGAACATGGTAAAGTAAAAATCTGAATAGAAAACCAGACTTACCTATGAGTCTGAAAAGATAACATGCCAAATTACTCTATTAAAAGTTAGTTTCATTTATTCCAAAATATTATGGTTTAATATCTGATATTGATTAGTTTTTGATTTACATTGTATGAAAAATATAAAAGCAAAAGTCTAAATCAAACTTAGGTTGATCAGAAGCCAGAATCACCAGGCATTTTGGTCAAGACTATATTTTTTCTCCTCAACATTGGTAGAGTACCAAACTGTCTCACAAAGCTGGTAGCCTACTGATTGTGCAGTGTAAAACAGGATTTAGGATTTTTGCAATCCTCGATGTTTAATTTGCATACATTTTGGACACATTCCCCTGTTTTCATAAAAATGTTTCCTACATTTTATAAAGAGTCCTCTTTGAATTCAAAGCCCTAATTCTCTTTCTGGCAACCTTCCAAGAGAACTGTTGTATGAATCACTGTATCAATTTTCTCTGGCTGCATATCAATATTTCCACAAAGGTAGTGGTTTAAAACAAAATGCATTCATTATATCACAAGGTCTCTGGGTCAGTAGTCTGGGCACAGTTCCACAGGGTCCTTTCCTTCAAGATCTCAGTGTAAAGCTGCCATCAAAGTGTCAGTCACGAGAGAATTTAAGAATCTGTTTTCAGTCACATGTGGATGTTGGTAGAATTCAATTCCTCGAGTATGGTTGGATTGAGAGTCTCACTTACTGCCTGATTACTGACTGAAAGTGGCTTTCTGACCTTTTCCATGTGGTCTTTTCCTACACAGATGTTTGCTTTCTTAAACTATACAAAGTGATTAGGCTACAGAGACAATCTTCTTACAAGATATAAAGTACAGTCTTCTATATCACATCATAGGGTGAAATTGTGCTACAGTTTTGATATGTCTCTTCAGAGTTTATGGGTTGGAAACTTTATCCCCAGTAGGATAAAACTGAGAGGTAAACCCTAAGAGGTGATTAGGTAGAGTCCTCCTGAATGGATCAATGCTATCATGACAGGAATGGGTTTGTTTTTTTTAAAAGTGGGATCCTTATAAATGGATGAGTCCCACATCCTGCCCCATCTCATGCTCTGCTGACTGCCCTTATGACTTCTGCCATGGGATTGCACAGGAAGAAAGCCTTCGCCAGATTCCAGTGCTTTAGTCTTTCATTGAAAATCACCCAGGTTGTGGTGCTGTGTTATAGTAGGCCGTGGTAGACTCAGACCCACGACAGTTTCTCTGCTTTGTTCTGTCAGAAGCAAGTCACAAGTACCACTCACACTCAAGAACAGAGGATTGGACAAGGATAGAAATACCAGGGTCATTAGAGGTCATTATAAAATCTTCTCCACCAAACTTTTGCTGCTGTATAATTAGCAGTCTTATCACTTTTTTCAAGTGAAATCTATAGGAGTGTAATGGAAAGGAGAATATCTATCCTTAAATCTAGGTCTGAACCAGAAATTATGGTGAAGCTAGTGCTTGTTCAGTTGGATGGGAAAATTTCATTACCATTTGTCTTGCCTGGTGTCAAAATTTTTTTAAATGTTTCATTGAGAAGAATGTGATTTGAGATTAATATGCATTATAAGGATGCTGTATCTCCTTTTAACTTAAGTTTGGAAATTCGTCTAAGAAATCAGATATTTGTTTTGATAATAATATCGTATTTGAAGGATAGAGGTTAATTTGAACTAAAGTACTGAAAAAACCGAGATCCTTACACATTACTATAATCTATTGATTGTACTGGAATACAGTGTCTCATCATATAGATGTCTGAAAATAAGTAAAATTTGAATCAATAATCCTTGAAAACGAGTCACATAACTTATTGCTGACTGAAGTTTATATGCTTAGACATTAAGCATATGTGTGAATGGACAAACTTTTGAAATAATGTGTTATCTGCTAGAACACTTTTACTATTTTTCCCTGTTAGATGTACAAATTAGGTAATTATATGGTGATATAAAATTTACACTCATGAATGAGAATGATGTGTTTATAGTATTAGGAATAACTAATTCTTATTTTAGCATTTCATTGATATTCATTTGATTTGAATACTAGAAGGAGTAAAAATGTAAGACATAGTAAAAATCATTATATATACACTTAAGTGCTATCATTCCATTAAGAGCAATTGGTAAAGAATCATTCATAAGATTTGAGAAACTATCAATCTTTATAAATCTTTACCTTGCAAGAAATTTCATATGGTTTAAAACTAATAGAAAATTTCTTATAGGCCACAAGTACTAAATTCTTTTTTTAAAGATGGTGTCTTGCTAGGCAGTTCAGGCTGGCCTTGAACTCACAATGCAGCCCAGGATAGCCTTAAATTTGCAGCAGGCCTCCTACTTCAGCCTCCTCAGTATTGAAATTACAGATGTGCAACACCAATCCTGGCTCCCAAATTTTTCTCTTTAAAATTACTGGATTTCAGGGTTCTGCATGACCTTTTAAAGTTTTGTATTTATTTCCAGTTGGTTTTACATATAGATTCTTATTTCTTCATAATAATAATAATTTTTTGAAAAGAATTCTTATAAAATACGAAAATAATAAGAAGAAAAAAGTACAAAAGATCTGGTTTGGTATCATGTAAAGCTTTGATTGCACAAACATTCTAAAAAGGCATTAGGAACCTCCAGAGAATCCTGTTCCACACTCTGTTAACAGCTGCACTAGAGCCAAACCTTGAAAATGTGAACTACTTTGTTGATGTTTGTTATTGGGAAAGGCCAACAGCCGTGCTCATCTGCTCAACCCTGGCCTGCAGCTGGCTTCTGTAAATAGAATTCATGACACAAACAAGGTAGTACATGGAAAGCACTTGCAGGAGACACAGTAAATGTTATCTGTCAGGAAAACTATAGAAAGAATAATATTTAAGAGCACAGATTGAGCACTGCCTGGCTACAAATCCTTGATCTGTCCCCCTGTAAGCTTGAATAAATTAATTTTACTTTTCTCCCTTATTACAATTATTAATAATGACCTGTGTATGTATAGTGTTGTATAAGTGAATAAAACCATGTTTCCTACATATTAATATTTAATTTCTCAATTTTTTTTTATTTCTAAGAACAGACACAATCTGACCAATAAATTTGGGCCTTTGTAACTTTCTTTCATTTAACAGGCATTAATAAATTTACCAACTATATTCAAGCAACTGTATTACATATTATGGGAAATACAGAAGGGTGCTTTGGTGATAGAAGTGTTACCTGTTTAATATAAGAGGTAACATATTTGCATGCATAATTAAGGCATTCTGGAGACCAGTCTCGGCTACACAGTGAGTTCAAGATCAGCCTGAATTCTATAATGAGAACCTATCTGAAAAAAAGAAAACGAATAATGGCAGTGAAGAAAATGACACTGCATTTTCAAAGGAGGAACAAGTCAATTCTATATTTACAGAAGAATTCCCTGAGTAGTACCTAGTTGGTTGTCAATATCAGCCACAGAGACGGCTACTGGAGGGCCACCTATCATTTAGAAAGAAGCTTGCAGATGTATGTTGAAATTTGAAAATAGCTTCAGACTTAGCTTATATAGCTCAGACATTCGTGTCAACTCAAACCCCATTTTACAGATGGCTTCACTCACTCCAACCATTCTGTCAAAATTATTTAGGAGCAAAAAATCACCTGTTTCACTTTGGCTATTTTGAAAAACTTTCGCAAGCAAAAACAATGTTTGCCTTAGAGTAACACAAATATTGGGTCTTACCGATTGATCCACAAAATCTAATCCAAATGCAAGTCATTTCCCTACTCTGCTCTGCAGTTATGCTGCCTTCTTTCTTTCTTAAGCATTTCTTGTGAGTTAGACCTCTTTCATCTTTCATTTGCAGTGTGAAAAGCAAACTCGCCGCCTCTTTACTCCTAATTTAAACTTCTGACTGGAAAAGATAACCTGAAAGTTGCTGTGGCAAGTTCTATGCTTGGCTTTGCTGGCCGGAGACCTTTCACATGGGAAGCCTCTTTCAGAAAAATTAAACATCTGCCACATTTGGTTGCTTAAGTCACTTGCTTCTATTATGATTTTGAATGAAGATTTTCTTTTAAGAGGTTAGGTAAACTGCTCTTGAAACTACGGTTTCTTCCCCTCACCCATAGTCACAGGCAGACATAAAAGAAATCATGTTATCCATATAAGTCTAGATCATGATGCCCAAGAGGAAGAGAGAAAATGGAGAATGAAACCAATTAGAGAAAGTGGGAGGGGCAGCGGAGAGGTTGCTGTGGACCCCTAAGTGCCAGCAATATGAGGATCTTTACTTCTTTCATTCACATAGAATGACTCGCAAAAAATCTTCAGTGTTGTTGTATTTACAATTTATGGGCTTCCTACTAATAAATTCCAATAGTGTATTTCACCCTTAAAGTGAAAAACCTTCCTCTGGGAGCTAAGCAACCTCAAAAAACTGCCTGATGTACAATAAAGTACTTCTTGCCATGGCCCATGCCAGTTCTGTCCATACTTGCAATTTTTTTCTCTTTCCTATCCTATCATCCACTCCTTTACATTCCTTTGAGCTGTAGAAGTAAAAGAGGATAAAATAATCAAGTTTGTGAATACTGTACAAAAATCATTTTCCTAGATACTACTTTTACTTGATCTTTTATTGAAAACATACGGTGTTTATATACATAGTTGGAGGCTCATGGTGTCAGACTACAAAGGTTTCATTTCCCATTATCCAGCGTCCTCATTTTATTTTTCAAGTATAAATTCAGTACTTTCCCTCCTTAATGTACCAGTTGTATGAATTTTACTTTGGGTCCTGTTATTTTTCTTCAGGACAGCAGTAGGGAGTCAAGGATGGTCTTGAGATTGACAGCAGGGTTTCAGCATTTTCCCTACCCACAATTGGCTAGAGAGTTTATGGAATCTAGGGGAAAGTGTAAGTGTGAGAACCCTTCTGAATAAATTATTGAGAGGACTCCTAAGCATATGGTGTTGCTATGTAGCTGAACAGGTCAGATGTGCATAAAGCTGGCCCTGTCCCACACACCTTAGTCTCTGGGCACGTGGATGGCAAATGTGCACCTTTTATTTGGAACAAAAATATGTGTAGTTGTTGAGACAGTCTGACTCTGATCTCATCCCCTTTGTAAGTTTTTAGTCCTCTCAGTACCCCTCCTAGGAGACAATGTTATTATTATTAGACACCTCTCGTAACCTTCCATCTTGTACAAATGCTCATTTATCTTCAACTCTCCCCACCACACCCCACCTCACTCATGCAAAATTTTGATTATCACCAATTACTCAAGGTATAGGGTAAAGCAACTGAAAAACATCAGTTAGTACAAGGGTGCAAAAAAATAAATCTTTATGAACTTAATAGCTGGTCTGTAATCTCATAACTGGAAGAAGATGTTTGTATTTCTTCATCTACGATGTCTATTCTTAAGAGCAAGCAGAAATGCTTTATGATAAACCCTCTTTACAAAATATATTTTTATATAAAAATGCAGAAGATTCATATATTATGGCTCGTAGAATTAGCAATAATTTTAACATTTTTTAATTTGCAAAAATTGTTAGTGTAATAGTATTTTAAAAGTATATATTTTAATTGCATTAGAAGAAAGTTAAAAGGTCACTGGGTACACAGAATTAACCACTTTATTGTATGTTTCAGTTTTATGCTCACTGATGACTGGATTTTGACAAAAAATATCAATTGCAGGTTTTAAAAAATTCTATTTCAACAAACTCAACAAGAAAAAAATGAAAAATAAAAATATAATATGAAATAATAGAATGCTGTCCATGACCTAGATAAATAATAGCTCAAAATACACAGAAAAGTCTCAATTTAGACATAAAAGGAACATTCAGTGGCGGTGTGGAGATCAGTAGACATCCTCCCAAGCCTAGGCTAAGTAAGATGACACCAAGCTGTTATCACTGTTTTTCTACTAGAAACCTTACAATTCTCTTTCCTTTATTGACTCAATTTCCATGTGTTTATGGCTGGTTCTTTTTCTGTGCACATGTGATTACTTATTCATCTAAACTAACCTTGAGTTATTTCAGCTGATTGGTGTCATAGGTTGGCAGGTGCCTTACCTTGGACTGGCACATGTCCACATGTTATGAGAAGAGGCTGAAAAAAGCATCAGATAAAAAAAATTGAGATTCAGAATGGTTTAATTGTCTTCCATCCAAGTTTATCGATAATAAATACATTTGGCCAGAAGTTACTATACCCACTCAATAATTTTAGAACAGGTATGTCGCAGAAGTTTGTATATTTTAGTATCAAAATAAACAAAATACTTGAATGATAGTCTCCTACAAACAACCATATCCTCACATTCTGTTTCCCTTCAGGATATTGCTCATGGCATAATTGCTTTGTATAAAGCTATGTGTAGATATAAGCAGATCTGCTAACCTACAAGTTCTTTAAAGGTAGTGCATCTCGAATCATTTTATGAATCTTTGGAGTGGCTACTGTATTTGCCTGCATCTGCTGGTCACACTTATTATTTGTTCAAGGAATAGATATATAAAATCACCCAAATACTGATTTTGAAGAGCCAGGAAATTCAAATTATTCAAACCTAGTCTGGTAATATATTGTCTCATTCATGATAACTCCAATTCATTAATAGTGGGTAAATATATTTAGTACTAACTGCAATGAGAAACTTTCAGTATTACATCTGAACTCAGTGGAAAAGAACTGAGTTACTGAAGAGTAATGCTGTCTTAGACCAAGAAAAAGAATGCTACTAACTCTGTGATACTGTACTAACCTCTGGGTTTGCTCCTTCCCTCATTATACAATCAAATGTTATAGTCACACAGTTTATATTAGCTTTCTAGTCATTGGGACAAAATACATCACACCCACAACTTACAGAAAAGTTTAGTGTGGCTCACAGTTTTGGGGGATTGAGTCCATTGTCAGCTGACTCCAAAGGAGAAACTGCATGGAGGAAGTGTATGGTAGAAGAACAGTACTCATCTCATAGCACCTCTAAGAATTCTTAATCATATCTCTAATAGAAAAAAAGAAAAAAAACAAAAACTAAGATGTAAGAAGAAAGAGGATGACCTAGGAAATATTCCTCTGAGCACTCTTGAGGGAGGAATGACTTGAACTAACGATAAAATATGCTCTTAACCAGCCATCATTCACCTCTGGTCAGTTCTGTTCAACACTTGATTGACTATCAGGGGAGTTTTTTCTCTTGCCTTATCTCTCAGTCTGTTGGATCAGTGTTACTGGTGTAATTTGTTACCCTGCTGGTAGGTACTTGTTATACAAACAAAAAATCTGCCACTCATCCCTTTTGTCTTTGTTTCTTTTCTTGCTTTTATTATTTTTTAATATATGTTACTTCTAGTTCATTATTTTTAATAATTCAGACCATGATTATTGACATGTACTTCCATTGTGAGAAAGGAAATAATCCCTTGTGACATAATAAGGAATACACATAATGTCTGTTCCTAGTTCTCAGTGCTTGCATGTTCCTGAGTGATAAGGTAACACTATTGTGTTTTATTCTAATCTTTGTCTTTTGTTTGCATGTTTGTTTAGTTTTTGTGGGAATAGCACCGTTTGTTAAGAAAAAAATTATAATTTTGATTCATATTCCTTACAAAGAGCTTCTGAATTCCTTTAATTTGTCTGGGTCATAAAAATGTTGTGTTGTTTTGTTTTGTTTTAATGAGATTACTTCTGGTGATCTCATAGAAAGCTTCAGGATGGTGACTAATCGTTAGAAAAACTAAGCCTTGATTTAAAGCTTCTACCTTTCATCCTCATCCCATCTACTTTGGAGACTGAAGAGGTGCTGAATATTGAGTTAATAATCACTCATACCTATATGATGACTCTTCCATTAAAATCCAACTATGATGTTCAGAAAACTTTTAAATTGCGAATGCATTATAGATCTGGGAGAGTGGTGCTCCATAGGAAAAGAAGCTCTTGTACTTGCGGCTCTTCTGGATGTCAACCTATGTGGACCTTCATCTATCTATTAATTGCATCCTTCATAATAAACCAGGAAGTGTAACTAAAGTATTTACCTGATTTCTATGAGCTGGTGTAGAGAATTAGCAAACCTGGAAAGGGGCTTATGGAAACCTCTGGTTTGTAATCAAGTTGAATACAACTGTGGACATACTGGGTGTCCAGTACTTGCAATTGGCATCTGAAGTGGGTATCAGTCTTATGGAACAAAGTTCTTAAGATGCAGGATTTAACTTTATACAGATTTAGAATTGAATTAAACTGAGAATTAGAGAATTACTTTGTGTGAAGAACTCACATGCTTGGGTTTAAAAATTTATGAGTAGAGAACATTTTACAGAAAATCATGAGTTTTGAAAAAAATAACTGTTATTTTGGATTCATATCCTGATCACAACTCACAATCGGCACATGGCTTTGATTTCTAGAGTATTAGAATGCTTCACAGTAATATCGACTCAGGATCTGAAATAACTATTCTCTTCTGCCTACCATGCCTTTTTGATACTTTTAGAGCATTCTCTTGTTGCTATTGTTAGAAGTCTTCTAATTTTCCAGTAGCAGAACTAATATAAAGGCCATTTGTGGAATAGTACCTAAAATCTTTACAAGATCAGAAGTGCTTCCTTCTTTTTTCAGGAGTACCACCAATTCCTACTTTACTGAACTGTTTGTACTTTGCCAAGGGATCATGCTTTTAATTTCTCAACATCTATTTTACTTTCTAGTGCTCATTTTTAGAATTTCTTCACTTACCATGTATGTCTTTTTAGCAAACTACTACTAATCTTCAAAATATTATTTTTTTTCCAGGATGTTTTTATCTATCTGGTATTTTGACTTTAGGAAACTAGTGCTACACCTTCAGGCTTCAGCCATTCGCAACTTGGAGTCAAATGTGACCTATTTGATGTTTAAGTATAATGGATGCAGTATTTACTGAGCTGTTGTCAGTCTGCAGAGTTGAGAACTATTGTCAGAGTAGATTTGAATAGATGATTTGTAAATCAAAATTATTCATATGTAGTCATAAATCCACACATGCCACTGGGTCTCATGTGTGCATCACTTAAAATGATATCACTGACAACCATATATGTATATATGCACTCACATGCACATTCACTGTCATGCTCCACTTGTTGATTGGAATATGTACTAAGAAATGAGCAATTCATGATTTTATCATTATGTGATCATTATTGAATATACTTACACAAACCCAGATGGTTGTAAGTCATTCAGTGTGATCTCAATGCTATCAAAAGATGCAGTAAACATGGAAATAGATTTTCTGGAGATGGTGAGGAGCAAGGGGAAAGTGCTTGAAAAATGAGCAAAATGTGATGTAGATGCATACCAGTTCCACAAAACAAATATAGTTTTTATATGCTGCAAAGGTACACCAACAATTATTTCTAAAAAGATACAGTAACCACGAAATATCTGAGGCTGCTGGTGTGTAACTTGGCATAGGTTTTTTTTTTTTTTTGGTAAATAGAAATGCACTCTAACTTAAGGATAGAAAGTATTATAGTGAATACACAAACCATTAGCATAGTTATTAATAAATATTAGATACTGTACATAACTGCATGTAGTATACTTTCATATGACTGTTAGCACCATAGATTTGTTCACATCAGCATCAAACAAGTAAAGGAATATTTCACTGGACTAAGACGTTAGGGAAACTGCAATGTCACTGGTAAGAGCAATTTTTCAGCTCCGTTATTGTCTCATGAGGCATCTGCTCTATAACTCGTGTATCCTTGACTGAAGAATTCTAGCTGGTATGTGACTCCATTTGTGCACTGGGCAGGGTTTTCTAGTGGAGCGGAACCAAAGGAATTATTGTATTATAAAATTATAAAAATGAGTTTATTAGATTGACTTTCAGGATAAGAGGCTGGATAGACTCACAGTGGTTGTCTCCCTGCTGGAGAGCCAGGGAATCTGGTAGATCCTTAGTTCAAGCTTTAAGTCTCAGGTAAAAAGGGACCAAGGCGAAAGCAGCAAGGCAGTTCTTGGAGGTCCATAGAGACTGGCTGGCGTGAATCTGGGTTAAAAGGCTAAAAAGCTTGATTCAGATGTTCACAGCTGATTTTACACACTTATTCAAGCAGAACAGAGCTTGCAAGGATTAGCTGGCTTCCTTCTTTCTCTGTTTTTGTTTCATCTGGGCCCTTATCCTGAGATGGTGCTGCTCACATTCAGTCATCTTGTCAACCCAGTTCACTAGCCCACATTTCAGTCTCTCTGGAAACACCTCATAGACACATCTGGACAAACCCAAAGATGGGCTTTACTAATTTCTCAAGCACCTTTTGATTCTGTCAGGTTTCAAACCAGAAGTTTACCTCTTGTGACCTAAATATAGGTCCTTCATACATACCACATTTCCAAATATATTGACAATAATAAAGCAATATTTCTGCCTAATGCGATTGTGTTGGTCAGCTTTTCATCTCAGTGAATAAACACCTGAAAATATCAGTTTAGAGAAAGATTTATTCAAATATGTACATCTAAAAATTTCTATCCACCTTTAGGCAGCATACAGGCATCCTATTTTCAGTATATTCAATACTGCTTATTCAGCCTACCTTACTACATGGCAATTGAATCCCCAGTGTGTGAACTATTCAATCAAGAATACTCAAGAGTCCAACTATGTAAATATACAGTATTTAAGTCATCAAAATTACTTAGTAAAGGAACTGGGGTTGTAGCTCAGTGGCACAAGCGCCTGCCTGGCAAGGATAAGGTCCTGAGTTTGATTCCTGGTTCCCTCCCACAAATATTACTTAGCTGTTTCCTCCCATCTTTTGCAACTTTGTGTATCATATGTGTATTAATTTGCCTAAAATTGCTGAATTGGCTTAATGGAACGCACTGCCACCTTCTGGCTGTAGTGAGTTATTAAAATCCTGTAATTAAATGCACTGACCAAATTATCCATAGGCTGAGACGATCAGGTCTTGCTGTGCTGTTATTGTAACTAGCTTTTATGTATTTAAATTTAGAAGGGTTAGTGTGACACAGCATGTCATTGAATGACCATCCTCTACACAGTAATCTAAGAGAACCAATGTTGATATCATGGGAGTAATATCTCTTGGTGGTAGTGAATATAAACTTTTATATCAAAAGTAAGAATTTCAATGCTCAGCTCTCCCAGTAGCTAGCTAAATTACCTTAAATAACTGAGTTAGCATGCATTAACTTGCATTGTTCAAAATGGCAAAGAAAAAGAAATGGAATAATAGCATTGTCTTCTTCTTGTGTTGGTATAACCAGTAAGTATGATAAGAAACTAGAAATGCTAACACAACACATGGAATATAGTAAGCTATCAGTGCATGTCTTAAATTTTATTTCTTACTGGTTACCATACTTATAAAATTAACTTCCTATCTGAATCTCCACTTTCTCATGAATCTTATGATTCACTTTACAAATATATGACATTCCAATGCAGTTACAAAATATAAATTACAATACATTAATGTTAGTGGAATAATTGTTCAGCTCTGTTTATATATGAAGAAACTCAATCTAAAAACATAAAATTCACAATATTAGTGTATTTCCACTGAACTCATTTTGAAAAGTCAAGGCATAATTAATCAATAAAATTCAATGATCCAAATTCAATGAAGTTTAATAATTATATACACCTTAACATCACCATCCACAAGAAGATATACAGTATTTATACCCACCCAAGGAAATGCATCATGCCTTTTACATATTAAAAAAATATAATGCTTCAAAAATGTGTGTGTCAACCTCAGGGAAATTGTATGCTAATCTCTGTATGATGCCTAATTACTTCATACCACCACAGTGGCCACTGCTCTTTACAGTTTTGATCACATCCCTTACATCCTCAAATCCTAATAATTTATCCATTCATGCTTTTGACTCTAAGATCAGTGGATATTCCCCTTCTGGATATTTTCCTAGAAAAATTGAAGCATCATGCCACAGTGATATATGTGCACCTGTGTTAACAGCAACAAAATTCGTAATAGCAAAATCTTGGAAACAACTCAAATGCCCATCAACCACAGAATAGATACAAATATGTGGAATTTTTATTCAATGAAATATTACTCACCTATAAAGAAGGATAATCTTGAGGCTTTTATATGTAACTGGAGGCAACTTGAGACCATACTCATAAGTGAGATAAATCAAGCTCACATTTGTACATATTGTATTGTCTCCCTAGTGTTAAAAAACATTGAAAGAGTAATAAGATACAAAATGTACAATAGATACTGTGATAATGAAGGAGAAAGAAAGTTCTTAAAAGGAAAGAACAATTGGGATAAGGGAAAGGAGAAAAGAAAAAAAGTATACATACATACATATATATATAGGTATACATATATATATAAAATAGGTATACATATATATATAAATGTATATATATATATATATATATATATACACACACACAAGATAGGTAACTACACTACTAATCTCTGTTAGTTCATCGAAAAGAACAGTTTGTGCTTTCATCGTTTTTTTGATCATTTTTTCATGCTAAATTTTATAACCTGAACAACTATTTCTAAGATAGCAATATGCAATATATTAACCAGTGTTAATTTCTCACTATTTTTTTTGAAATTCTATGTCATTTCTATCCTTTTTCCTGTTTTGATTTTTAAAATTAAAAAAAAAAAAACAGATCAGTGGAACTCTTGATAAGTATTTTTCGCCAGACTGTTTAAACATGGTGGTCTTCCTTGGTATGATAGTACAACATTATTGATTTTAGAAAGGAGATGAAGAGTAATCTCACAGCACAGTGTCAGTGCTCCAGCACAGCATCATGTCATTGAAATGATGGCATTTCAAAATCAGATTCTTAAGTTCAGTGAAGGTTGAAACTGGATTTTCTTAGCATACTCAGATTTGGCCAGATCTTTGTATATTAATAACCACTAAGCAAGTTTGGAAGATGTTTACATGTAAGAAAAATAATATATTTATCTTTATTATTTAAAGTAATGCATCAATAATATATTATGGTAATATTTTGTTTCTCTTTATTTACTAAAATAATTATGTCCATTATCTAGGGTACCCTATTTGAGTCTTTCACAACTATTATCACTTGCCTCCGCCTCACAAAGGAGCCATTTTAGACCATTGCCATGAAATTCTGATATCAAATATATGCTGTATATCTGTATGTGCTTTGTACATAAAATGCAAAGTTTTTCATTGACCTCTGAACCTCCAGAACAAGCTTTCATCTTATTGTCATTATTAGACTTTCTGGGAAATGTATGGCTTATTTGCTTCCCTGGCAGCATGATAATCATATTAATTATGCCAATTTGTTTTCTGTATTGCTAATGCTTAACATCTAGGGCCTTGCTGAGAACAAAAATCTGCCTTTCCAAAGGTTAGGTCACTTAGGAGCAGTGATGAGTCCTCATTAAAATATGCTTTCCAGATGCAAAACAACCAATCCACAACCCAAGCTTCACCTGTCAGCTTTGCAGATTATTATACTCTCAGTCAACATCAACTTATCCTAATCATACATGGGTTATGTTTCAGACAACTAGACACAACTCCTTAATCCCCGAACTTGCTGAAATGATCATACTGGCCAATCTCAAGCTCTTTTACTTTGCCACATCTGATTCTACCTATACAAATTTCAATAGAAGTTCTCACATGCATGTTTTCTCTACTCTTGGTGCCTCTAGACTGACCCTAGTGCTTCCTGGTAAAGCCCTGCATGGTGGGTCGTGTCCCTTCTATTGAAAGATCTAAGTAACAAACTAACTTTCCATAGTAGTAATCTCCTAATTTGTTGATACCATAATATTTGAATAATTGTGACTCTTACCTCTTAAGAGACTAAAGTATCATGGAATTAGTTAGCCTTCATGAGGGTATGGGCAGTCAAATTCTCAAATCCCTCCCCCATCTCTTACAAAGTACCAATTTTATGGCCTCTATGCTGGGAGCACAACTGCAAATGAATGAATACATGTATCACTTTAGTGGTCAGAATATCAATGTTCACATCTTGATTTTTGCCTTGTGTTGTCATCTGTTAAATGTGGTGATAATAGGGTCTTATTTCATGGGTTCACTGTGAATATGAAACTGCGTGCAATGCAATGGAAAGTGAGGGAGTGCCCATAACCATCTTCACTTTCATCGCTTATTAGTTTTGGCGGTCACCAAGGTCACCTCATATTTACTAAAAGACTAAGAAAACTTAGCAAAGTGATGATACTCACTATTACACTTTATAACAATGAAAGGGTATGGATGCACAACAGCCCAAGGAAGAGGCTCAAAGGGTTGAGGCAGTGAAAGTCTCTCATGTGGAGCATCATGTTGTCCTCTCCTTGTGGAGTTACGGGGCAGTGCAGGAAGAAAACAGTATGTGGGCAAGCTCATAGACAGCTTTGTCACCACTGAGACCCAGCACTGAACACCCACAACTTAGCAGGAGGAGGCACTTAACTATCTCATGGATTCAGTCCATGATTCACTGTCTCCAAGGCAGAAACACTGTAGTAGAAAGGTGCAGTTGAGCAGATCATGCCAACTAGGAAGCAGAGTAGTGCAGAAGTGACCGAAAGGAATTGATGAAGGACCACACGTAGTACCCAGGGTCACATACATATCCATGCCCCACACAGACATAGCCAGGAGTGTGCATTGCTAATCTGCAAGGCATTTCTTAAACAGATGAAGTTGACTGATCAGGATTAATGCTCACAATTCACACCTTGTCAACTTCATAACTGAAACACCTCTTCTTAAACCATACTTAATCTCACAATAAAGACAATAGTATATTCCTGGTTCCACCTAACATAATAAAACCATTTTATTTAAGATTGAAACATAATAATCCTTCAACAATCAATAGTTCAAGAGCAAGCTGCTTCTGAGACTGAAAGCAAACTCTTTTTTCCTGAACCTCTGTTGAACAACAACAACAAAAACTAAGTCACATAGTCCTAAAATGCAATGGCATAGGGTAAATATTCTCATTCTAAAGGAAAGCATAAGGAGATGGAACAGAGCTGGACGAAAGCAAAACCGCAACCCACTAGGCAAGCATTAAGTCTTGAAATTCCATATCCAGCTTCTAGGGCACTTGGTCGAAAAAAATGTAAATTCCCAAGGGGTGAGATGGCCTCACCTGTATAGCCTCACTAGTTGCATCCCTTGGCCTCTTTTTTGGCCTGGATTCATTCATGGCCTGAAGCTTTCCTCAGCAAACGTTTCATATTCGTGGCATATTCAACTTCCTAAGGACTCATTGCACATTTGGCTTCATCCCCACAGCTTCATGCACTCCCATCTCAGGAACATTTTGCCTGTCATTCCAGGTCTTCCTTTGAAATCTGGGTGAAGCCTCCCTTACTGGACAATTTATGCACTAGTGGTGGTAAAGCTGGAATTACACAGACAACTTCAAGGTTTGCTGTCAGCTGAAGTAGTATCACTTTTTTCTTGGACTGCAGATGCAGTAACCTCTGAGTGTCTGTATGACTGAGTATGGTGAAATGAACCAGGGAAACCAGTTCTATAGGAGGCTTTACCAGAGCAGAAATCCTAGGCATTTTTTTTGTAAATGAAAGGTTGACACTTCGCACCCCTTAGCCTACAATGGGTCAGGACGTGTTGACTTCTGAGATGCCCTCTGTTTCAGTTTGTATCTAGATGTTCCCCTAAAGCTTCTTGGGTTCATAGGTGGGGCTTTCTGGAGATGGCTGGATTTAGGATGTATGAATGAGGATTAAGGGTGTAATCCTGGAATTAAAGATGTGGATGCCACCCTGTTTGTGGGTGGCATCAATCAATACATTTGTAGCTAGAATGGAACATAAAGGAACATGAAGAAGTCAGGTTTCTGCTGTTGCTTGCTGCCTCCTTCCTGCTATGCCATGAACTGCTCCTCCTTTCTGATGGCTCTCTGCCATGCCACCCTGTTTTGGGGTCGACCAACTACGAAGTGAAACCTCCATGAACCATAAGGCACAAATAACTTTTCCTCCTTTAACCTTCTTTAACTTATGGGTTTTGAGTATTTTACCTTAGCAGCGAGAAAAAAGTAAGACATCCTTAAAGTATCATTCTCCTCTTTGTACAAAGTACCTTTATTTTTTTTAATAGTGTTAATCTCTTTAACCATCCCCTTTGCTTTGGCACCAACTTTACTCATCATTCTTTCTGGAACAAAATTAAAGTTTTTCAAATTTTTCTGCTCTACCTTTTGCCACCAATTCTCACTATAAGTCAGGTGAAAAGCAGGCAGGAGTACCCATGATGCAGGCTCTCTAGTGCACTGTTGGGTGTTTTATTTTATTTTTTTTTATGGCAGATTACTTAGTTCACCACTCTTAATCTCAATCACCTGTAAAGACTCAGGACACAGGCAAACTGTGGCGAAATTTTTTGCCATATTTCAGTGAAGTCCTTGCTCCCAACTGAAATGTCCTAGCCTGACTTTTACTGCCCAGACTCCTACTGGCATTCTGATCTAAGTGCTAACCACCATCATCTGTCAGATGCTTAGAGGATTCCAAGACTTCTCTCTCCTGAGTCTCTAAACTTTTCCAAAGCTTCCTCACACACCAATTCCAAAAACTTCTCCACCTCATAGTCAAGTAGAGTAACAGCAACAAGTCCATTTTCTGTCGTGTGAATTATTAGCATTTGTCGCCTTTCACAGCACGGGGCACCAAACATCCACCACTTTAAGTGGTAGTGTACAGTTGAATTTGCTCATGGTTTAAACCATGATTGGCTGGCTCCAAGCAGAAACACCATGAGTGAGGGGCATAGCAAAATGACTTTTCTCAATTCGTGGCAGCTAGGAACCAGAGCAGGATTGGAGTGACAGAGAGCAATGGATGAGGGGCCATATATAGTACTCAAGATCTTGCCTTGATGACCCACCTGAACACACCCAGAAGTACACCTTTCTCATCTGCTATGTATTGCTTATTGCAATGAAGCATTAATGGTCACATTTAACTTACTGTTGATGTCCACAGTTTTGTTGGGCTTCCATCAAATAGACCTGGTTGACTGCAAGTGGGGCTGACCTTAGTCATCAACCTCTTCAGAGATCAAATTGATAGTGTGAGGCCCAGGCCCAGACCTCCACTTAACCACACACACTGTAAGTCAAAACACCCACCATAAATCACACTGTTGGCACAGCATATGTGGAATACTCCAAAGCCCTTCGGTAAATATGGGGACATTCCAGGAACCTAGTAATTACTCCAAAGCCAAAATGGTAAGTATGTTTTTGAGCAAGGTTAATGTTTTATAGAACAAGTACTTAACAAATCCTTGCCACGAAATGCCATGGAATGAACAATAAACATTCCTATTATTGATTCATAATATTCAATAATGAATGAGTCTTCACAGAAGAATTTCTCTTATCAGAGAAATACTGTAAAAGCACTGTCAAATTCTTATTATTTTATTTTTTTCTGGGTAGATACAGATTCCTCTATGTTGTTTTATAAGGCTTTATTAGTCATTCATTATAATAAAGTATAAATAATTAAAACTCACAGCCTTTGGCTTGACTGTACCCTGTTCTGCCTTCTGAGTTTATCCCTTGAATGAACTTGGGGGTCTACAGACTTTTTCAGGTATATATTTATGGTCAACCCCTGGGGCTATTTTGACAGATGGTTGATCTCATTCATTATGCATTGGGTCTTACTATTCTCACCTTTAGTGCAATCTTTCCACTGTTTGTAGGAATTCATCTCCATTATTTTCTATATTCTATACATATCCTATATGGATATTTCTGTAGCTGAAGAAAATATTTTTTTTTCATGAGGCAACACAAAAGCTTGCACAGAACTTGGCAGCAAATAATTCCCTTTCTTCACACTCATCTGAAAAGGTGCTTTCTTTGTCATAAAGGAAAAAGACACAAATGAAAGGTCAGGTTCTTATTGCCCTCTCTCATTATTGTTGATGCAAAACTCCAAGCTAATTTGCTTGTGGTTATGAAAATATCTCCTTTAACCTTGGCAACTCAATCAGAAAAAAAAAAAATGTTTCAGAGATGGGCTTACTTAACAGCATTTTGCATTTGCTAAGGCTAAATATCCAAAGACTACACGCCTTCTTTTTTCTTTAGTGTGGTGATTTCTGCAGAAATATCTTGTGGAATATTGTGGTGAAACCCTTGAGATCACTGCCTGTGCAGAGGCAATGCATTTTGATTAGCGATAGGATTGTGCAGTTGGGTTTTGGGTAACTCAGGAACCAGGCTGCTTACAACCTCGAGAAAGTGCTGAACAGCTCTGTTAAACAGGGAGGGTAAGCTGGGCATGGTGGCACAAGACTTTAATCCCAGCACTCCGGAGGCTGAGGTAGGAGGAGCATTGTGAGTTCAAGGCCCGCCTGGGCTACAACGCGAGTGCAAGGCTGGCCTGAGCTACATAGTGCTACCCTGCCTCAAAAAACTAGGGCTGGGAGTTTGGCTCAGTGGCTTAAGCACCTGTCTGGCAGGTGTGAGGCTGTGAGTTCGATCCCCAGTGCCCGAAAACACACACACACACACACACACACACAAAACAAGGGTAGCAATATCAGTCTCTTTTCTGTTAATCTATGAAAGGGAAGAAATTTTGTTCAGTTTTTGTGTTTATTTTCTCTTTTGTTCACTGCTGTAGTCTCTTCTAAAGGTAATGAGCAAAGGAAGCACGTAATTTGTTGAATGAATGAAGGAGTGTGATGGGGCCTAACTGACATTATGGGTGCATAGTTGTTAGCTAAAAACACATTGGAGGCACTCAGAAAATATTCTTTTAAAAAAAATTCCACTAAAACAAACCTAAAATAAACTTTTATACACAGAAAAAGACTTGGAGTTGAGTCTATAGAAAGTTTACTAATTATCTTTTTAAAAATATGATTTCTATTGCCTATTTATTTATTGATTCACCAAATATGCCCTTTTTGCAAGTCCTGAGGATTTAAAGGCAAACAAAAATAGTCAAACATAAAGTATGTACATCCATAAAATATTCCGTCCTAATTTAGATCTGAATTCTTTATATATATCAATTACCCAGAGATGAGGAGGAAGAAACATGAAATAAACAAGTCTTCAGACCATTATATTTACTATTAACATTTTGCCATTTGTGTATCTATCAATTTCTCTAAATTCTTCAGATACAATGCATTTTCCAGGAGAGAAGAGATTGCTGTCTTCCTCTTCGCCTACCTCTGCCTAAAAGAATTTTTCAAACACTAGTTTGAGGTTAAAGATATAATTGACTGTTAGTCATTTTGGCGCCATTGTTCATTGCCACACATCATTCAGCTTTCTGAAAAGCCAGGTCCTTGTTTCTGATTAATCTTTGACTGGTTGTTCAGAATCCTGAATCAGCTCCTGGTTAATTAGACCATTTTGCCTCTAACCGCATGCCTTTTCTGGATGTAATAATGATTCAAGGACAGCTGGAAAACCTTGCTAATCAGCTTTTGTGGTTTACTAGAGGTCTCATTCACATTGTTAAAGTCAAATTGTGGGAGGTGATAAGTAAGTGGGAATTTTTATCTCCGTATCAATTATACTCGTTCAGTGAAACTTAAGGAACTCACAAAGCAAAAAGTAAACAAATAGTAACTGCACTTCTTAGTGATATGAGTTGAAGATAAACAGTGACAAAATAGAGAAATGTGTACATCCACTATGAAGTCCATGTAGCAACGAAGAGCGAATTTTCTCATTTTACCATCTGCGGGAGCATGGCCCAGTTACAGCTCTAATCTCAGGCTTCTTATTTGTTAAATGGAAATAATATCTATGTCTGCAGTATTGTTGAAAGAACTAAGTCACATGAATTTTGAGAGAATCAATTTGTTGTTTTAAGTTGTTGATTAGTGGCAGTTTTTGCAGCAGCCCTAGGAAACTTTTATACATCTACTATAAATAGATATATTTATCATAGATATCTTATACATAACCATACATTATGTAATATGTGTTTATATATATTATATAGTGATTGCTTATATATACGTATGGACTATATATTAGGTACACATTTAAGTAATAGAATACTGTATATAAACATATTTATACACACATATAAGTACAAAACAAAATGCTATTTCACAGGTGAAAAATACCATTAAATATATCCCAGTAAAAGTTTTTCTGTCTTCTATTCATTTGCTTTGGTTACATTTGTTGGTATTTTGAGGAGTGAGGGCGGAACTGAAACTGGAGGAAAACGTAAGAAGCAGCAGTTATTTCTACATATTCTGATAAAAAGTTTACTTATGATCATAATTGAAGCTCTCATTATGTCTTCTATTATCACTTATGTTTCTGTCAACAGAGGTCTTTCTACTTGTGCATCATTGGTGTTTGTGACAAGTTGGTAAAACAATCAGCTTTTTTATGTTACACTCAAAAGCAACAAAATAACTAATAGCCAGTAGCCAACAGAATTATTTGCTAAAGTGAAGTTGTTCTCTCTGCTAGCTTTGGAATAAACTTTAAAAAGCAGTATGAAGATTCACATTCATATAGATAAAGAACTGAATGCAATCTTGTCATTTCTTTGTTTAGGAAAGCAAAAAGCCAGCATACATTTTTAATCAGTCTCTTTGGAGAGCTGCATGGAGTAAGGTTTGTATGAATACTGATTATCAAATTACGCATGGCACTTGGAGAATGGGCCCTCTGTGATTCATCCGAAACAACAGTTGAAACAACCAACATCAAAGTATCAAAAGAAGCCAGTCATTTGCAGGCTAGTAGACAAATAAACGACAAAGTAGATTTGTCCTAGATCTTAGTTGCCTCTTATCAGGTGACTGCCTCAAATTCAATTAACTTTTAACTTCTTAGAAAATAAGCTTGGAAACTTCTCCCCCCAAGATGTTCTTGTGTATGAAATTTAGACATGTTTTTCAAATTCCAGATGTGACTCCATGTCTCAAGATATGTCTCCAGCTTCCCAGAACACACATGATTTGTCACTTTTTCTTTAAGGTAACTAAAACTAACTATTTGGTGTCAATTTTCAGTCTCTATCTCTATATCTTCTCAAACCTTAACTAGAATTATGTGAATTCTCCAAATGCTCCATGATTTCTTTCAATTTATCCTTGCTGTTTACGAAAGAATTCCTCTATTCCTAATCCTTTTTGCATTAGTACATGGCTTCAGCTATTAGTGTTTCAATTAGTGCAAATTTTTATACACAGTAATGGAATTCATTGTGATGCTTTCCTGCATATATGTAACACATTGACCAGATCTATCTCCCATAACACTCTTTTACCCTTTTTAACTTCAGTCATCGATCCCTTCTTTCTAATAGTCTCTCCTCTACTTTGATGTTCTCGTTTTCCACCACTAATCCACATATGAGAGAAAATATGTAACACTTGTCTTTCTGAATCTGGCTTACTTCGCTCAGTTCTATCCATTTTCCTGTGACATGATTTCTCTCTTCATTGTGAATGAATACTACTCTGCTGTGTATGTACAATATAAATTTCTTTTTTAATTTATGTTGGTAGATACATTGAATGATTCAGTAACTTGGTTATTGTGAATTTTGCTGCCAGACACGTGGGTATGTAGATGACTCTGTAGTATGCTGGCTTTAATTTCTTCTTGTATATACTGCAGAGTGATATGGTTAGATCATATAGTAGTTCTGTTTTTAGACTTTTAAGAACTCTATTCTTGATTTCCATTGTAGCTGAACTAATGTACCTTCTCATGTAAAGTGTATAAAGATTACTTTCCCTCAGGTCCCTCATCCTCACTAATGTTTATAGGTTTTGTTTATTTGTTGATTTTGACAGAAAATTAGCTTGTTATATATCTCAGTCTGCACTCAAACAAGTTGTGTACCTCAGGCTGATTTTAAATTCACATCTTCCTGCCTTGACCTCTTGAGTGCAGTACTTTTTGTATTCTTGATGATAGCCATTTTGACTTTGATGAGATAGAATCTCAGTATAGCTATGATTTGCAATTTTCTAATGGATTTGTTGAACATTTTTTTCATATAATTATTGGCTATCTGTACTTCTTTTGAGAAGTACAAATTTCAATTTAATTATTGGATTATTTGGAGTTTTTTGGTGTTGTCCTTTTGAGTTTCTATGTAGTCCTGATACTAGTACTCTGTAGGAAGAAGAGCTGGCAAATATTTTCTTCCATTCTGTTTTCTTTGTTAATATTTTCCTATGATGTGCTGAAGATTTTTAATTTAACACAGTCTAGTTTGTCTATATTTTCCATTATTTCTTTTCTTTTTATTGATTTACTTATTTTTTCTTTTTTGTGGCACCAGGAATGGAACTCACAACCTCTCACCTGCCAGGCAGGTGCTTAAGCCACTGATCCAAACTCCCGGTCCTAGTTTTTTGAGGCAGGGTTGCACTATGTAGCTCAGACCAGCCTTGCACTCACATTGTAGCCCAAGCTAGCCTCAAACTCACAACGCTCCATGTACCTCAGCCTCCCAAGTGCTGGAATTAAAGGCTTGTGCCACCATGCCCAGCCTTCCATTATTTCTTGAACTATTAAAATATTATTCAAAAAGTTTTGGCCTGCATCTCCGTGTTTCCCTTATTATTAATTTTTTTTTTTTTTTTTTTTTGGTACTGGGACTCAAACTCAGGACCTTGCACTTTCCAGGCAAGTATTTATGCTGCTGAGCTATATCTCCAGCCCTCTGTTACTGTTGTTACTATTATTATTATTGTTATTATTATTATTATTATTATTATTTTGGTATTTATAAACATTCAACTCTTACATTTAAGTCTGTGATTCATTTTGAGTTTGATTTTTGTACATGGTGAGAAATAATGATCTAGTTTCAGTCTTCTACTTAAGGATGTCTTTTTACCAGCCCCAGTTTTAAAAGAGATTGTGTTTTTTCCATTGCATGTTTTTGACACCTTTGTCAAAAAACAAATGTCTATAAGTCAGGTTTGATGGTGCATACCTGTAATCCCTACATTTAGGAGGCTCAGGGAGGATCACTAGGCATTTCCATCATCAGCTTCTCCTTATGATCCTCAGCAAGCTCCTCTATATCTGCACCATCAATTCCCAGACCCATACTCTTGCCCCAGGACACAATTTCCTCCAGTACCTGTGCACCAGACCCTTCCGAGTCATATTCAGTGACACTTTCTGGCCATAGATTCTTCCAGGCTGAGTTTAAGGTCTAGAACTTGACGTCTTCCCAGGCTTTGTCAGTTAGGTTTATGCAGTGGAGGTCATTGAAAAGTTTCTTGTAGAACTTTTTCAGAGGCAAGGATGTCTCTTCCGTGGCAATATAACACCAAGTGAAGAGTACCTTTGTGTATAGCTTCTGGCTGTTGCAGATCATTTGCTGGTCTTTACAGGTTTCTGAAGAAGTTTGACCTTTATGAAGTCATACTCATCATCCATATCATCCACCTAGGCTGGAGCGTGTGCCAGGGCACTGTTCGTCCAAAGAAGGCACCTTTCAGGCAATTTGTTGTCAGAGTGATATTTTTTAATTGTAGGTGTCAACATCTCATGCACCCACTTCCACATTGACCCTGCACATGGCAGGCAGTCTGACCTTGTTCACATTCTATTCCTTGAATGCACAAAGAGTCTAGGAATGGCACAGCAGTAGTGATTTAATCTTCGATCGGTGCTTGAATGCACACACAGCAAAAGTCAATCTATCATTCCTGGGCTTTTGCTCTGGCAGTGCCATTTTCTCCTGCACAGTACAGGTTCTTTCAGCATCTTCTTCCAGAAAATCCCTGTTTCAATACAGCTGAACACTTGTTGAGCAACTCATTCAACAGCATTCATGAATTCTGCAAAATCATTTTTTTTGTTTTTGTTTTTTAGATTTCATTTTGAGAATGGGTCTCACTGTATAGTACAGTTTGACCTTGAACTCGCTCACTGTATAGTGCAGGCTGGACTCTAACTTATATTGATCCTCCTGCCTCAGCCTCCATTATCTTGATTCTTTGTATTATTATTTTAGTCTGTATGTCATTAACTTCAGTTCTGTTATTTGTTGCTTATTTTCTTTTACTAGTTTTGGATTTAACTTGTTCTTGTTTTCCAGGTACCTTGTGATACATCAGTAGGCAATTTACTAGAGATTGATCCCCCCCCTCTCTCTAACATAGAAGCTCATAGCTATAAACATCTTTCTTAGAACTATTTTCACTCTCTCACACAGATTCTGGCATGTTGCGTTTGTATCTTCATTTGATTCTAGGAATTTTCTAATCCTCCCTTGATTTTTAATTACCCAATGATCATTCAGAAATATATTGTCCATAGTGTTTGATTTTAGATCTCTTTTCATTTGTCAAGCTTACCAGTAAAGCCCTCTCCATCACTTATATAATACACACACACACACACACACACACACACACACACACACAGAAATATTGTTTAATCTTTATGTATTAGTATTGGATCTATGGTTGAAGATTTATATTTTCATTATACTTTAAGTTACATCAGTCTCTGTGTCTCTGTCTCTGTCTCTAACTCTCTCTGTCTGTCTGTCTCTCTCTCTCTGGCATTTTATTTAGACTTTTTATTTCCAAAATTTCTGTTTGTTCTGTTTCAAAATATTTTACTGACTTTTTCATTTGTATCTTATATTATCTTCCTTAGTTCATTCTTTCATTTTTCTGTATTTTCTTTGAATTAATTGTTTTTTAAACCATTCTTTAGAATTATTTTTCTGGTACTACAGAGTGGTTATTCCCTACCCATGATAATCTCTACTTCTTCCCATGTCTTCTTGGGTTACATGGCCCTTATTGAGTCCAAGTTTGGAGTTTTTTTACTTACTTCTTTTTCCTTTTGTACTATTTGCCTGGTTGCAGCTGGAGTGGTTCAGGACAAGAGCTAATTGTAGTAACTCTCAGCTTCCTTGCTTGGCAATAGAAAGTTATATGAAATGGGAAATTCCCTTGGCCAGAATTTACTCTAGACATATTAGTTTGAGGAAGTCCAGGGGCAGGGCTAAGGTCAATGTCTCTTAGGTATTTGGATCCTGGCAACCACTGAGAAATGATTCAGGGGGCAGGGGAGCCCTTGGTGGAGGGACAAACTGGGTTCTTCGCAGTGTACCACCTCGTCCCCTGGCTTTCAGAGGCCTAATCTCAACATATGATCATTTGCATCTGCTGCATCTCCCAGTCATCTTTAGCTGGTCCACTGATGTGTCAGTCTTAAAGAGAAAGCAAACTCAAAGCACACTGCATACATTCTTCAATGGTTTTGCTTCTGGAGGTTCAACCAGGACCACACCAGGTCACAAAGTAGACACTAGTTTGCATATCATAGCCATATTAGTTGCGACTTCTAAAGCAAAGGAAAATGTAGGACATTATCTTTCCCCATGCAGAAAGTACTGGTGTGACCTTCATAAGAGAGCTCCCAGACACAGCATCATGCTTTTAACTGCTGAACAATTCTCAGATGATAGACTGCTGTGTAATCCCAGACATGACAAAGTCAGACTGCCTTTCTATTCTGGATCTCTGTCTATGTCAGTTTTAGCCACTATGCCTCTCTCTGCCTTTCCGCATATCCCCTCCCCATTTTTCTTGTGCTTCCACTGTCACTGCTTCCAGAGGCTCAGTTACCATGTGCTCCTTCTCACCCTCAGGTCCAATAACCTGAATTGCTGGATCTTTCCAGTCTCTAAAGGCCTAGCATTGAACTTTAGTGACCCACCTTGCTGAGTAGTTGTCCTGTAGTTTTTTCCATTCCAAGTAGTAGAGAAGTGATCAAATTCCATTGGTTCTACCGACTCTCTTAAACTCCATGGAATGACTGGATTTAAAGTCTACTCCTTATAAAATGGAAAAGTTAGCAACTAAGATATGTAACACTTAGAGAGTCTCCAGAAATATCATTATAATTATCATTATTCAAATCCCAGCTTGGATATCACATGTACTGAAAGACACTCTTTGACCTCTTAAAATTCTATTAGATGAAAACTAACAATTATCAGAACACCCAAACTTAAATTTCTTTGTATCTAGTAATTTTGCTTATAGAAAATTATGCTGAAGAGAGTGCTCTCCATGTGAGAAAGGTGTTTGTTATTGCATTGTTTGTACTAGAAAAGGGAAATACGGAATAACAAACGTTTTTACCTATAAGGAATGTCAGGTGTATTCCTCTTTTATCTTCACTGACAAAGAATATAGAAACAAGTTAACAAAGAAGACCTAGAAAGGAGAAACATGAATAGGAAAGCAGAGAAAGAAAATCCTGATATACACTGATGCTTGTAAAATGTTTAAGTAGCCAGTGCAACACCTCTGAAAAGTGTTTATGTTCAAACACTGCAGAGATAAAAACAGGAACAAAAATTCTGAACTAGTTGAACTTTGGAAGAATAAACAGAGAATGTCAAAGGCTTTTCTCATATAGGAAATAATAAAGTTCTCCTGCTTTTAAAAGAGTAAAATATAAGATACTTTTTTGATTATCAGTCTAAAAACAATGAATCCCTGAATGTTTGTCATCTCTGTAAATGTCCCTGCCATTGAGTCCTTTTACTGGGAGGAAACAATACAGCATAATGAATTGGAGGAGGCTATTTCATTTCCTTATTTCATATTCTATTTTATTTCATATAATTATGATGTTTATGAAGTTTAAATTGATGGAGCATGAGAGAAATAGAGAAAGTAAATGCTTATCCACTGGATCACTGTAAGGAGCATTTCTTGATACAAAAGATTACTTCACCAACCAAAGGAAGTACATGAGAGGTTTCTATCAGCCAAAAATTTTGAAGAATAAAGAACTTTCATGCTATTGATTGGAAAAGATATAAATCTGTCTCTAAACAAACAAGTTTAAGTTCAGATGGGGATGAAAGAAGAAAAAACTGTTTCACACTTACAGCTAGAGACAAAACTAAAACAAAAATACCTCACCCAGTCGGTGTGTGAGAAACAAACTCAGAGGGAAACAGGAAATTATAAATGAACTGATCTGCCCTTGGCTGTAGGCAAGATCGGAGACAGTGAGAAGGAATGAGGTGCCTAAACATCCAGAGAGATATGAGCTGATAAAACTTAATCAGGCTAGTTTCACAAAGGGCAAATCTTTCCTGACAAATTTGGTGGCATTTTTGTATGGCACATAGTGCAGAAAAATGTAGCTAGAATTAACGAGGAATTCAACTGGAAAAGCCAGAAAGGAACAGATGATATACATGGGAATGAGAAACAGTCTTAGCTTTCTGAAGACCACTTGAGTGACATTAAAACCCAAATTCATAGATTTCATTAAGATATTTATGTTGGCAATAACCGTGTAGAAGTAGTATTGATGGACTGGCATGCTAAACCATGACATATTGCTAGCAGAATTATATTTCTGTTATCATCAAATGCTGCACATTTTGGGTTCCTATCTGTGTTTGCTATACAGAGATTACTTACGGTGTTTTTCTCCAATTTTTTACCCACATTTGTTCTATTTTTGGTTTGTTTTTGGTACATACGTGTACTCAATGTTGATTGATTTAGAGAAACAATCTTATTCATAGAGCAACCATAATATACAGTGGGCTTTATAGGATTGTCTAACATCTTTGCTCTGTGACTTTTTAAGAAAGTGCTTTTAGGTGCTTTGTAAACTTGAAAGCGTACTGTTATTTTTCAAAGGTTAATGCTGAAATGTTCTAAAATTGGAGATGTAATGGGGTCAAAACCCAGAAGTCCAAAAGAGAGAATATGAGTTTCCTGCTCAGTTGACCTGTTAGTGTCAGCCTACAAATAGTTTCTTCTCTTTCATTCTAAAACTATAAACAATCAGAACTGAAACACAGACACACAAACAACTTCTTTAGATCCTGCTTTTCCTTTTTGCTCATCTCTTTATGCTGTCTGACTTATTCAGAGAGGAGTCTATATACCATGGCTCATTATTTCTTTCAGTTTGCAATGTACTCTAAGGTTAGCTCCTATGTCTGACTCTACATTGACTTTGATAATGAAATTCCTCCCTAAGAAGGAATCAGAGACTTTTCGCTTATCAACACTACTGTCCTGTTGCTATTATTCTTGATTTTATTGTTGCTCTCTAACGTGTTTAATTCTTAACATGCACAGTCCCTTAACTATTCATTTGTTAGAATCTCTCTCTCACATACACACTTTGTTTCCTGTACCAATACAGTGGTGTAATGGGTGACACACTGTGTCACCTTGAGAAGACTGGAAGTTTAAGTGACTCAGCAGGGTGTTTGCAAACATCCTGAGTGTGTGCGAGAGGAGGGCATGGATGGTGCTGGGGTGGTAGCCTGCTTACAGTACAAGGGAGGAAAAGAGGCTTTCTCTTCTACCTTCTGTTCTTGTTGCTTTTCCTGTGTTCTGCTGCCTTGAACTATTCCCCCTCAGCCATACTACCCTGCCTTGGAGCCTGCTGATTATGGACAGAAACCTTCACAAACTGTGAGCTAAATAAACTTTTCCTTCCTTCAGTTTGGGTCAGGTATTTTGTCCCAGCAAACAGAGAAAAGTAACCAAGACAAGTGAGCAGGATGACAGTCCTCAGAATGGCTATGTCATAATCCCTGAAACGTGTGGCTATATTAGTTTACAAGGCAAAGAAATTAAAGTTGTTAAGAATCTGATTTTAAAACTAGGACATCATCCAGGACTAGCTGGTTTATCCCTGTGTAATCCAAAGTGTCCTTAAAAGTAAAACAGGGAATTAGAAAAAGATAGAGGATAGGGAAATGTGACTGTAAATGAATGTGAATGAATATTCAGAATCACTTGCACATGGTTGGCAATTCTGAGACAGACAAAAATGTTCCACAAGACAAAGAATGTGTGTGAATTCTAAAACTGAGGGAACTTAGCATAGTAATACTCATTTTGGAATTCTGACCTGCATGACTATAAAATAGTAAACTTTTGCTGTTTACACCATTGAGTTCATTTGTTAACACAGCAACAGACAACAAATATTGTGTGTCCTAGCAAAATATATGCAACTTCTTATATAAATCTTTGACAGAACTTTTATTGTATGTACTGTCAAAGCAAGCACCTTTGACAGGATTTTTGCCTCTTCTTTCTTTTTTTCAATTCCATAGGTCCTGAAGATTTCTGTTTTCTATCCTCAACTTTCTCCTTACTCAAGTGTATATTGTTATACACTTTATAAAGCAATGCCATTCAACTTTAGCTCTCTCCCCAGCCAAAGTGCTGCTTGTAGCTACTGACTATTGTGTACGAGATCTTCAGGCAATTCACCTTTAACATGTTTTAAGTATACTTTTTAAAAAGAGAAAAATCAAGAATCTGAAATAAATATGTGAAAGGTTTGATTTGCAATATTAATTAATGAAGGAACTAGTAAAATGCTGCAACTTCTGCAAAGCAGAATTCAAAGAAGGACACATACATAGACAAAAAGGAATCCTAAAATGAATTTATAAATAGATTTAAAATAGTTTTATCCTGAGTGATTTACATGTTAGATGAAATACATTTCAAGAATGCTGCTACAAAAATAATCAAAATGACTAGCTCTTCCACAAGGGAGAATTGCTGTGAGAGATCAACTGCAAGCAGGGTGTGTTATCACATATCTGTAATTCCAGCACTTAGGAGGCTGAGGCAGGAGGATCAATATACACTCGAGGCCAGATTAGATTACATTGTAAACTCAGTGCTAACCTGAACTAGCGACACCCTGTGTCAAGAAAAAAAAAAAAAACAAAAAAACAAGTCTCTCACTAGACACAGTTGATTTGCCCTTCAATGACCAAGAATTATTTGCATTCTTAATAGTTTATTCCTCTTCAACTGTTGTAAAATATTTCGAAGTCATTGAAAACCAACTATTTTTTTAAAAGGTACAATAGACAGGGCATTGTACTTGTGTTGTCTGTACTGAAGTTTCCCAGTTGTGTCCTGTCACATATCTTCAGTCTTTAAGTACCTTCTTCCTTTCCTGGTGAGCATTTCATAAACTTCTTCTTTCTCAGGTCTGTCAAAGCTCCTCTCTCATTACCTATCTCAGCTGATGATATCCCTTCCTACTTTCCGAGGAAATAAGAAAGAAATCATAAAATGATATTAACATGCTTTCAACGTGAGAGGCTTCATTATATTTTCCATCTGCTTATTCTGCTTTCCTTCCTGTAACAGTGGATGAATCTTCCTTCCTACTTCCAGCCATTACGTTATAAACCATGCATTTGTCCTATCATCCCATGGAGATCATGAGTATAATCTTTGCCCTGTGCGATCATATTCTCATGCTACTGACTTCTTGCCTGGAGTCATGCAAATAAGTTTTAACAACACCTTATCTCAGCAAAATGCCTTTAACATTGCATATTTCTCCAGCATCACCTTAATATTGGACCAAAGTGTGGGAAAACCTATTAGAATTCTGTTTTTGTACACACTATTTCAAAATGGTTTATTCCCATTTTTCCTAATTACACCTCCATCCAGGATTCCTACTCCACTCAGCAACTCTTGCTATGTCTTCGGTGGCCTCATCTGCATTTCCAAATCCAATGACATGTTTTCTCATCATCTTCTTTGGCCTGCCATCGCTCCTTGGCAAAACAGGGTACTCCCTCAATTGAAAACACTTCTTTAATTTTAAATTATTTTCCATTTCTCTCTCAGGACACCTCCTACAATCCTTTTGGGTTCCTTTATTGGTTCTTTGTCACTAGTCTGATCTTCAGTTATTTTCTATGCCTTAATGTTCAGTTTTTGGATCCTCTTTGTCTTGGTATATACTCATATTTATCAACTTCTAATCTATATAGCTTTAACCCATATGCTGCTAGATGTCTGGTATCATTTTTTGTAGAATATCTAATAAGAACCCCACATCTAAAGGAAACTTAATATTTATAAAATCAAACTCATGATTCTCAATAGCACAACACACTGTAATACAGCAGCTTTCTCTTCTCAGAAAAAGTAAAATATATCTATCTTTCCATATTCTTACATTGAACATATTATTTTATAGTAGAATTCCATATTCTTTTTTTTTTTGGCGGGAAGGACAGGAATCAAACTCACCATGTCATGCTTACCAGGCAGGCACTGTGCTGCTAAGCTATATCCCCAGTCCTAGACTTCCATATTTTCTTTAGTACATTACAGATCACATCTCAATCAGCAAAATAATAATAATACAAAATCTGCAAGCCTATTATTATTTATCTCCAGTGCAAACACACTGGTCTAATCTATGATTGACTTTCACTTAAATCACATCAGTGCTTTCAGCCTCTGGGGCTTGACTCTTGCTGATTCTCAGCCTAGAAGTTTTTCCTTATTCATTTTATTTTCCATTTTTAATTTTTTTATTAATAAATATGTGCAGTACAGGATGATTATATTCTTGATGTACTTTATCCTCTTTCCTATGTTTCTTGGATCTGTCTCTATATTTCCTATTACCTGTTTTTTATTTTGCTGTTGAATTTATGCATACTTTGGGTTTCTCATTTAAGAGACACCGTGCCATATTTAAGCTTGTGTCTGACTTCTTTCATTTAACATTATGGTCTTAAGGTGCCTCCATTTTCTTACAAATGACTCAATTTTATTCTTCTTTATGACAGAGTATACTCCATTTTCCTTATCTTTTTATCTGTTGATGAATACATAGTCTGCTTCTAAGATTTAACTATTATGAACTATGCTGATGCAAACATAGGTATGCATGCATCTTTGTAATACGTCTTTAACTGTTTTGGGAAACTACCTAGAAGGAAAGTAGCTGGGTCTAATAGAATTTCCAGTTTAAGTTTTTTCAGAACTCTCCATACTGATTTCCATAATGATCATATTAATTCACATTGCCACCGGTAGTATAGAAGGGTTACTTTTTTCTCACGGCCTTGCCAGCGTTTTTTGTTTCATTTTTGTATTTATATCCAGTCTTTTCTGGAGTAAGATTTAAAAAATATGAATGTTGTCTTAATTTATATTTTCCTAGTGGCCTTATATGTTCAACATTTTTTCATGTTTTTATGGGTCATTTGTACATTTCTTTTGAGAAGTTTCTATTGATTTTAGTTGTCCATTTTTTAAACTAGGTCTTTCATTTTGGGGGGATCTAATTTTAGTTCTTTTTTAAAAATACTAGTACTCTGATGAATAGCTGACAAATTATTTCTTTCGTATTCTGTGGGTTGCCTCTTTTCTCATTGCTGCAAATTTTTAAAATTTGAAATAATCCTGTTGAATTATGATCTTGCATTCATGAGTTTGTAATTATAATCTTGTTTTAGATCTTGGTATTATTTCTTAAGGGTTCTGGTCTGAATATTCTTGCCTATGATTGTCTTCAACAATTTTACCTACTTTATCTTCCAGTAGAGTATTTGTATATTAATGTTTGGACCTTTGATGCATTCTGATTTTAGTTTAGTGCATGATGTGATATATGGATATATCTTCAATCTTTTGCATGTGTATATCCAGTTTACCTAGCAGCATTTACTAGAGAGACTATCTTTACTGGAGTGTATGGTTTTGGACCCTTTTTCAAAGATCAAAGAATTTTTCTGCATCTTGTATTCTGCTACACTGATTAATATATCTGTTTTTGTTTCAGTTGTATTCTGTTTTTATCACTGAGGCTTTGCAATATAACTATATATCTGAAATTGCGATGCCTCCTTTATTTTTAGATCTGTATATCAGCTTTGGAATTATGACTGTTTTGATTATTGAGTCTGAATATCCAGGAATAGGGGCTATTTTTACATTTTCTGAGGTCCTCTTCAATTTCCTTTTTCAAAGTACTATAGTTTTCATTTTAGAATTCTTTCATTTCATTGGGTTTATTCCCCAGTATTTGCTTCCTATTGATGCTATTGTGAATGATATTGTTTTCCTCATTTCATTGTTGATGGGTTCATTATTGGTGTGCAGGAATAATGTTTACTTTTGTGTGTTGCTTTTGTATCCTGTTATCCTAATGATTTTGGTTACTAATTCTCAGAGTCTTTTGTTAGAACTTTTTTGAGATTCTATATAGAGAATCATGTGATCTGTAAATTATGGCAATTTGAAATCTTCCTTTCCTGTACGTATCATTTTTATTTCTTTCTCTTGCCTAATTGCTCTGGCCAATGTTTTGAGTACTGTATTGAATAGGAGTGGTGATAGCAGGCATCCTTGTCTTCCTGCTGATTTTAGAGGGAAAGCTTTCAGAGTCCTTTTTTTAAACATTTAATATGATATTGACAATCTGTTTGTCACAGGTGACTTTTATCAGGTTAAGATAAGGTCGTTTTTACCTATTTCTGTGAGTTTTTTAAATCATAAATAAATGCTGGATTTTGACAAAGGACCTTTCTTCATCCACAGAGATAAAATTAGCTTTCTTTTATATGATATATTATATTCATTAATTTGCATGTGGTGAACCATTCTTGTAATGAAGTCTTTTTGGTCAAGATATACGAACTTTTCAATGATTTTTTGGATTCTGTTTACCAGTAACTTTTAGAAGATGTTGACATCTATGTTCATTAAAATGATTGGCCTGTAGTTCTCTTTTTTTAGTTTGGTCTTTGACATGTCTCAGAATCACAGTAATGCTTGCTTCTACGAATGACTTTTGTGGTATTCCTTCCCTTACAATTTCCTTAAAGAGTTTTAGAAATACTCATGTTAGAACTTCCCTGCAGTTTTTGTAGAATTCAGTATTGAGTCCATCAGAACCTGAGGTTTTCTGAGGTGGTAGATGTTTATATTAGTGCTTCAATGTAATTACCAGTTATTGGATTATTCAAAGGTTTTATAAGCTTTTATTGAGTTTTGGAAGTCTCTATATATCTAGGAATCTACCAATTTCTTCTAAATTCTCCGACTGGTTGGAGTACAGGCCATTGAAGTAGTAGCTAATAATCTGCTGGATTTCAGTGGTTTCTGTCGTAATTTCATCTTTTTAATTTCTAATTGAATTGATTCATGTGTTTTCTTTCCTTTTTAGATATGACTGGATGAGAGTTTGTGTACTCTGTTTATTCTTTTAAAGAAACAACTCTTTGATTTATTGATTCTTTGTTGTTAGTTTTAATTTCATTCATTTCTTCTCTGATCTTTGTAACTTCCCTATTCATATTTTATTGCTAACTTTAGATCTTCATTCAGATGTCATCAGATCAGTGATTGCATTCTTCACAACACTACACAAAGTAACACTTCAGTTCAACACAAATTTCTTAACTTTCCTTTGCAGAGGTTTGTCTTATGAGAAAAACCTTTTTGAGGCCATCCACAGGGCTAGTAACAGAGAACCCCTGTAAAAAACCACCAACAACCACCCTTCCCGTGTCACCCTGTGACTGCTCACAGTTTGGGAGTCCATGCCTTGCTTCCCTGAGTCCTGCTGGGTGTTCCCCTGCCTCTTTTTCTTCACGTAGCTCCTGGTAGCTAAAGGACCCTGGCCTCCACTTAGGCTTGGGAGACAATAGGGGCTTCTGTGGTCACTGCGGGTAGGCAATGCTTTTGGTGAACTTTCTGCAACCACTTCGTACCCTCTTCCCAGGCTCGGTGTCCATGGAAATCCAAAGCCCTTCCCAGCTCGGCAATACTCATCAGAGGCTATCGTGGATCTGATTCACTTCCCCTGAGCCCTGGACAGTCAGGTGTTGGAAATAAAGAGGCACTACAAATGAAATAAAAGAGAGACACAGACAGAGACAGACAGACAGACAGACAGACAGACAGACAGACAAAAAATAACTTACCTCTTATTTTCCTCCATAGCACATGGGAAAGTCTTAGGCACCATGTGTTTATTGATATGTATTATGCTTCTTCCAATGACAGTATCAGATCAATCACAGAAGCAGTTTAAGCAATTCTTTTCACTGATGTATTTTCAGACTCTAAGTTAGGTTTTGCACATAGCAACCCCACAAAAAATCATTATTCAACAATTGAATGAAAAAAATGAATTGAACTTATATCTACTTTCTTATCTCCTTTCATCCTCATTGCCCTTCATTTATCTCTTCTTTGTTTAAGTCAAATACTTCAGCGTACATGCATGGTTGCTTTTTTTCATTATGTCTACTTCAGAGTAATCTTTAATGTTGCCTTTCCTTTATCCTTCACATCAAATCAGCTTTCCTAATTTGTTAGTATTTCTTCTAAATGCTTCAAAATAGCTCTCACATCATTCATACTTTCATCATTTTTACTGACAATGCCCAATTATCTTAGTGTTTTCAAATATTTGATAAATAATCCCTCTGACATGTGGTTTCTCTTCCTCCAGTGAAACAGAGATCTAAAAGTCATAATTATGCTTAAAAGGAAAAGCACTTCCATGTTTTCTGTTTACAGATCAAGTTCAAACTTGTTATGTCATCTCAGTTTCTTCAAAATTGTTCTAATTCTGCCATTCCACACTTATATTTCACTGCTGTTTTACCTTCTAAACTAGTGATATTTTTTGAATGACAGGTATTTTCATATTTTGACTCAAGCTATTCTTTCTTTTAGAAATTACCTGCTATAACTTCCCTTTCAGTGGTATTCTTATTCTTATTCTTCTAAATATAGCTTAAATATTGCCTCTTTTGGCATTCTTTCATAACCTCAAATTTGAATTAATTACTTCTTCCTCTGGGCTCCCTTAAAATGATATCTATCCTTTGGAATAATACTTATCCTATAATATTGAAGTTACTTAATTACCTTCCTACCAGCTTCTCTTTCTTGGGTGTATATTATGGTGATTTAGGGCATGGTTTTTGTAGTTTGCTTAGCCTGCAGCACTTACTAACAGTTTCATACTGAGTAAGTTATGTAGGTTTATTAGATTTTGATATGCTCATCCTTAATATAGGAGTGTTAAGATCTGTCTAAAAGAGCCCTCACAAAAGTCAAATATGATAATCCATATGTAAGTTCAACTTTATCCCTAGCACTTGCTATTGGTTTCTTAAATGTAATTCATTCATCTATTTTTATGCTGCCAGTACATAAATAAGATTTAACACATAGAGATAATACAAGTTGGTTGAATTTACTTATGCTAGATTTTATCACTGTGTCCAGGAAATGTTTAAATAATTAATGATGTAGAATTTTGTTATAAGTCTTGTTTATATCTGAAGAGATCTACCAGTTGAAGTGCATATGGTAATGAACACTTTTTATTAGGATTGAGTTTATGATTTTTTTGCTACTGTATGAGTCAGAATTTTACGGGAGAAAACACATTTGACACAAGATATACAAATATATAAGAAATTACAAGATTGACCTACGATGATCAGCCACAGTACCATATAGTGGACACTGATCCAAAGCATATACAGCCTTTTGAAGTACCTTACCCCAACTCTGCAAGCTATTGCCATCTAGCTGGCACCTTAACTGTGTTTTCAAAAGACAGTTCCATCTTTCTATCAATTCAGCTGCTTCTGGATGGTGAGGAACATGGTAAGACCAGTGAATTTCATGAGCTTGAACCTGTTATCTCACTTCTTTGGCTGTAAAATGTGCTCCTTGATCAGAGGCAATGCTATGTGGAATTTCATGATGGTGAATAAGGCATTCTGTGAGTCCAGGAATGGTAGTTTTGGCAGAAGCATTATGTGAGCAAAGGCAAATGTGGAAGACTCACCTGAGGATTGTTGCCAACAACATAAAAAGGAGAAATGAAGAGAAGCAGGAGGTGTTGTTGATTCTCCTGGAGGAGCTTGTTGCACTGGCTTTCCTGATATGAATTCAGCTGTTCTCATTGTAGGAGGAGCATAGGACCTTGTTGTCATTGAGGATGACTGTGGTACTTTTGGGGGGAGCTCTGAATCTTACTTTGAGTGTTGATGCCTATCTCTAGTACAGATCCCTCAACCTGCTGGCACATAGCCTTCAGCCTGCTGGCACAGGCTTCCTAGCTTCCACTGACCTTTGTGTCTTCCCAGTACCGATCCATGAGGCAGACTTACATGAGACATTTTCATGGACTCTAGGCCTCTTGCTGGACCACAGTGGGGCATTGCCATGGACTCAAGGTCTTCAAATGGACTCATACAGGACATTATCATGTGATACAGACCCTCAGTTGGATTCTTTGGGTCTCTATTGTGTGGACAGATTTCCTCAAGTCTTTTGTACTTGACTTTTTGTGACTAGTATAAAATGATCCTATAAATTATGCATTTTGTATTAAATTGTTTCCCTTGCAAACCCTGACTACAACAAAACTGGTACCAGCAGCGAGGCCATTGCTGTGACATTGCCTGGCCATATGACTTAAGAGTCTTGGGCGTTTATTTGGAAAGGTTTTGAGACAACTGCTCTATGCTGCAAACTATATTGAAGACTCTGGTCAGAGTCTGGAAAATCAGAGTACTGATAGAAATGCCACCAGTTAAAATGAACCTCAGGCAGCTTCTAATAAGAAGGACTGCATTGGCTGCTGGATCCCAGGTAGTATATTGTTCTTTGGCAGAAAGAGGCTGAATGTTATGATTTGTGTCCAGATGTACCCCCAAAGCCTCATGCAGTCATAAGGGTAGGCTTATAGAGTTTGTGATTGATTAATGATTCAATGCTGGGATTATGGGTGTGAGTACTACATTTGCCCTGAGGTGGGTAACCTGCATGCAATACAAAGGTGGAAAAGAGGCTTGCTCTGGTGCTTCTTCCTTTTTATGCTTGTTATCTTTGTTATTTCCTGCCACCATAACGCTTGCTCTTTGCCATGTGCCACTCTACCTTGGTTCCAGCTGATTATGGACTGAAAGCTCCATGAACTGTGGGCTAAGTAAACATTTTCTTTCTTAATTCTGGGCATCAGATATTTTGTCCCAGCAATGAGAAAAAAATAACTAATATACAATTTGGTACCAGAGAAGTGGGATCATTGCTGTGACTACACCTGACCATGTGGTACAAGAGACTTTCGGAGTGGCTTATGGGAAGGGTTTGGAAAGGTTCAGAGATATCCCCTGAAAGAACAGCACTGGAAGAGTAAGCAGTTCTGTACGGGAGATTCTGGCCAGAACTCAGAAACCCAGAAGGCTGATAGAAATCCTGCTGGTAAGGTCCAGGCTCAGGAAGTTTCTGTTCAGAAGAAGGACTATATTGGCTGTTGGACTTCAGAGGATGTGTATTATGGCTTATCAGAAAATTTGCCTACATATTGCTTATGTCCAGAGACTTGCCTGAAACTGAGATTAAAGGTGGTGGATTATTTAATCCGGCAAAAGAAATTTCAAGGCTGTCTAATGTTGAGGGGTTGACATGGTTACTGATGGGAGATTTTAGCCAGATTTATGTTGAGAATCAAGAGCAAAGAGTGGAGATGAATGATTTAAAATGCTGTGGGTTTGGTCAGAATGGAAACTCCAGTAAAGCTGTGAACTGCAAAGATAAAGCACAAGAGATATTGATTCCTGATAAGGAACCAGAGAATAGGAAAGATGACCCGAGGGCATTACAAGAAACAATAGGACTCCACCCTTTGTAACCTCAAAAATGCCAAAGAGAAAGACTGCTTTGAGGAGAAAGCTGCAGAGTACCATGTGCCAGAATAGTGGCAGCATAGAGAATTTGTTTCTTGGAATTGGATTCAGAATGTTCAGTGATCCTGCACTCAACTCCTACAGCCAAGAGAAAAGAAAGCCTCGTTACTTGTTCATCTAGCATCAGACCTTGGTTTCATCCATATAACACTGATTTTAGGTACAGGGAGAATGAAAGGGTTGTGAGATTAAAATGACTTCCACCCAGATTTCCAAAAAAGGCCTGAAATGCCAGGCAGTGTGCCTCTGAGAGGGCAATGTGTGAAACTGTGAAGGAGAAACCAAAGGTGCAGTGGAGATGCCAGTTTAGAAAAGCCAGAAATGTGGGTCATCTGAGGAAACCTGCAAGGAGGGAGCAAAACTAGCCCAAGAGAGAAGCCATAGGAGCTACAACCGTCAGAAGTGGCTTAGGGGTGGAGCCACAACTTGTCACAAGTTGTATTGGATGCTGCACATGAAACTACAGAATTCGCTATGTTGGATTTTGGATTTGCTTTTGTCCCAATCCTTTTTATCCTCCTGTTTGTAACTTTTGGAATGGAAATGTCTATATTGTGCCATTGAATGTTGGAAGTATTTAATTTTCTTTTCATTTGTACAGGGGCTCACAGCTAAGAGTTTACCTTAGAACCCTGAGGAGACTTGGAACCTGGACTTTTCAGCATTGCTAAAACTGTTAGGACTTCGGCAACTCTCACAGATGAACTAAAATGCTTTTTGCATAAAGAGATGTGCATGTGTTTGCTGGGCCAGGGGCAGAATGTTATAGATGGTGTCTAGCTGTCCACCTAATACCTCATGCAGTCATGAGGATGGACTTCTAGAGTTTGTCATTGATTAATAGTCCAATATTGGTATTATAGGTGTGAATGCTTCACCCATCCTGGGGCAGGTAGCCTGCATACAATATGAAGGTGGGAAAGTGACTTGGTCTTGTGCTCCTCCCATTTTGCTCTTGTTGCTTTTGCTGTTTTCTACCACCATAAACTATTACCCTCTGTCATGTACCACTCTGCCTTGGAGCTAGCCAAATATGGACTGAAACCTCCACAAACTGTGAACTAAATAAACCTTTCCCTCCTTAATTCTGGGCATCAGGTATTTTGTCCCAGCAACGAGAAAAAAGTAACTGACACAGCCACTTTCAGTATGTAATATACCTTTCAATATGCCAGAAACTTTTCAGTCAAGTTTGATGTTTAACTCTCAAATTCTGAGGTCACCATAGATGTGTGACTGGGTATAGATGTCAAACCTTAGCATCTTGTATATATTATTAGGTTACTATGTTATAGTAACTTATATAACAATGACCTTAATGGTTCCATGATGATACAAGAGGCTTAGTATTTGTCTTTTTAAATGTCTGTTGCTAAAAGAAATAATGGATGGCTGATATCATGTAGTTATCAAAGTATTTCATTTTCAGATTTTGAGAGATAAATTGAAAAAAGGTCACTGATTACTTATCTTTGCATCTTGTAAAATGAGTATTCATTTCAAACTTGGCTTCAGTCTATTTAATGTTTGAAATTCAAGCTATCTTGAACAGGCACTTTTGAAACAATTTCTTATGTATTTCTAAAAGGTATTATGGTCAAACCATGTTAAAATAAAATTTTCATGTCATTTGAATTTGAAGAGCGTAACTTTCAAAATTTTCTTTTCACCTCAGGCCTTAGAACTAAACCACAACAGTATATTCTAATGTTTTTTGAACAGCTAAATGTTTGAATGACAATGGCCCAGTGAATAAAGATCTTCACACAATATTAATATTTTTTCTAATAACAGATTCTGATTTTCTCCACAATCTTGAAAAACTCTCTCTCTAAGCAGTGTGTAATACTTTCTTTCCCATTCATCACCCTCTCCAGTTTGATTAGTTAGAAGAGTATGCTTATATTTTGCTTTGGATCTTTACTTACATCATGATAGATTAAGATACATTCCTTAAACAATATACAATTGGATAGCTACAATAATTTCATTTATTTTTAAAACTTTAACTTTATTATTTTATTCTTGACTATAACTTTATATATAACAAGAAGTTCATTTTGTTCTCTTATATTTTTCTTATGAAGTAAGTCTGACTTGTCATTCCTGTGTAAAACCATTTACAAGCTAAATGTCATGAGATAGTGGGGTTTCCTGTTTAGTACAAAATCTGATTTAAAACTCAGATTTGCCTCTAATTATTTGGTAGAATGTTTGAACTCCATGGAATTACTTTTCCTTTTCCTGCCAATTAAGCATATATATTTCTCTGTTAATTTTTGTTTTTTAGAATATTATGACTTGTTGGAAAGACTTAGGCAAATTGATGGAAAAAAAGTGGGGTGTTGAAGAGAAGGTTGGTGGAATAGAGAAACAATTCTGTGTAGTTCCTTTTTTGTAAAAAAGACATGGCTAAGATTAGTCTGTTAGGCTCTATATGCTCAAGAATTTTATCTAAGAAAACTAAGATAGAGATCAAGAAAACTAGAGCTTTTTGTGTCCTCTATGCGTACAGGACTCAAGTACATATCTTATAGAATACATAACCTTGGTAGTAAATCTAGCCCAGACCAAAAGGCCAACTCTGGAATGTCACTATCAATGTGGTCGTGAAACAATCACTTGACTCCTCTAAATGTTGGTTGGGATTGACTATATAATTTGGAGAGTCCATTAAAAAATGAATATGTGAGACTTCTTTTTTAAATAATAGGGAAAAATACCATTAAAAATTATAAGATTTTCCTTTCCTTCTTAGTATTTATCCTGACCCGGTGTTACGGTTTGTATGTGGAATATCTCCCAAAGGCCACATTTTAAAGACTAAGACCTTGCCCACTATTTGGACTTGCATAAACTTTAGAAGGGCAGATCAAGTGAAGGAAGTCAGGTCATGGGAACCAGCAATTGAAATGAATATCACCGCCCAACTCCTTTCTTTTTCTTTGCTTACCGGCCACAGCAAGGAATCAGACCTGTTGTGTCGGACACTCCCCTTTACGATGTATCACCACAGGCCAAAATGATGGACCCGAGCAACCATGGACTAAACCCTCTAAATCATCAGTCAAATTCAACATTTCTCACTTAAATTGACTGATTTCAGATATTTTGTCCTAGCAACAGAAGCCTGGCTAGAACACCTATTATGACATTTTAAAATTTACTCTTCAAGTTTATTCTGCCCTGTGCATGAAAATACTTGCTGAATGAATGAGCTTGTCCAACAATTGGCCTTACCTCAGGAACTGTTGGTGAAAATGTGACCCATCTGCTCCCCTATCAGGTTTCGTCTTGCACCAGATCCCTTAAAACTATGTAGTTCCCCATTCCTTAACTCCGACTCATGCCATTAGGGTAAGCCTTATAGTATTATAGCATATGTGCAGACTTCCACCATAAAAGATGATATGGTAGTGCCACAAATCTAGGTGGATAAATATATTGGGAGTCACAATATTGTAGTACAGAGATCCCAAGTGTGACCTTAGAAATCTCTAGTTTTTCTTTCTTTCTTTGTTTTGTGAGACAGGGTCTCGCTATGCAGTTCAGGCTGGTCTCAAGCTCACTTTGTAGTCCAAGCTAGTCTTGAACTTGCAGTGATCCTCCTGCCTCAGCCTCCTGAGCACTGGGATTACAGGCATGCTGCACCACTTCTGGCTTAAAATCTCTAGTGTTGTATCACAGTGAAATCTTGTATTTGTTGTAGTTTAAACAATGGTATTCAAGTAGAAACCAGGGTAGTGTAATTTTTAGTTCTCTGTTCTTTAAGAAGGGACCTCCTGAAGCACTTGAGATTGGGCCTAATAATGTATTTTCAAGTCACATGGTTGCCTGCTTAGGTCATCTGTACTTTTGTAATTCTGAAAAAAACAAAAGCCACAGAATTCTGATTTTTCACTATGATTTATTTAAAACTGTTTTTATTAAAGCTGTTTTAGCTGCATGACACAGAAACTATATAGATGGTAGCTGGGGTAACTCAGAGGCAGATCTCACTAGAAACTGGAACCAGAGTTGTAAAAACTCTGGGAATAATGCTTCATTTCTTCAATTATTCTTTCTGTCCATCATTCTCCTGCCTTTCTCTCTGTTTCCCCATCAGATAGGTACCTCAGTCTCTGTATAAACTAGCATTTGCTACCACTTTGTGAGTTTTACAGAAGATGAATGTTCTAATGTGTATTAACAGCCTCATCTCTCACAAAACAACCATCAGAGGATAGCATCTTTTCATACTGTTTTCCAAATTCCTATGAAAGAGAAACAGCAGCTCAGTAGAAAAATATTCACCAGTGGCCCAGCCAGTCATGGCCAGAGAAATGGGAGTAAAGGTAATCAAACATTCTTAAACGTTCTACTCCTATGGGTTAAGAGTTGCTTTTACATGAACTGACTCATGGGCACTTCGGAGATACTGAAATGCATAATCATGGAAAGAAAAATTTCAACTTCTAATATATGATCTGAAAAAAAATTTTCAAATGATTATTATAAGGTTAAAATATGTGATAAATAATCATAAAAGGCATTTTAAAGACATGAATTGCATATATAAGACTTTTGACTGTGAAAAGTACTAGCCTTCATACATTTTAACCATGTTCCTTCACATATTCCTTATTTATCTATTTATTTATTAGTACAGAAATCAAAGTCAGGACCTCACGCTTGCCAGGCAGGCGCTATGCCACTGAGGTATTTCCCTGATGATATATAGATAGATAGATAGATGGATACATATAATGTATATATAAATCAAATTTATGGCCTGGCCTTCACATTCTGTTCTATACAACTAACCTCGTTCATATATATATATATATATATATACATATATATATATATATATACACACACACACACACATACACATACACACACACACACTCAATATAGACCTTTATTCCACCTTCATTCTGGAAATCTGAACACTATTTCATTTTTGGCTAAATGAATTTAATTATTAGTGGCATCTTTGCAAATTATTATGTCATTTTATGTTTTTTTTTTAAGTATTCAAGATATATATGTTGGATGCTACTATGTCTGAAATGCATCCTGTTGGGTGATGACACACAACATACTCATTCAAAGTATGAATACACTGTTCTGCGTTGTTTTCTCTTGTGAAAGCAAACAGTTAAAATCTTAATGTCATTTTTCCCCCACTGTTTTGGATGATCTAGTATTTCATCCTAGTCTTGCATAAATTTTTCTTTACTTGAAAATCAGTCCCTAAGCCAGTATATGTGTTCTCCCTCTCAAATACTCCTTGAACTTGTTATTCTTTCAATTTACAGAACATTTCCTCAATGTATATGCTGATACTTTTTTTTCTGATTCTCTAACTTAATGATATCAAGTTCCTTTATATTAGATCATCGTTTTCTTTCTTACCTGTTAAGCTTTCCTCACTTCTTTTATTATTTGTGCTCTTTAAGCTGCATTGATTACAATTACCTGAAATCTTTACATCAGTAACAACTTTCGGGTTCTGCTTATTCTGTTGCTTCTCTAGTCTAATTGATTTATTGTTTCTTAATGGTGCTACTTTTGTTGCAATTCATATTCTTAAGTCTGTAGCATCCTAATTTATCTGTTTCTATTCTTTCTGTATTTTTATCTTGTCCTCATTATGTTATTTTTAAAAACTAAATTTCTTATTTTACAGCATGAAGCAACTTTGAGAATTTCCATTGGTTTTTTTACGAGTTACTGTGTATTTTACTTTAGATTAATTTGTCTATCTTTTAATCCCATGTTTTTCTCTTATATTGTTGAAGCATATTTGCATGGTTGCTATTCCATTTTTTTTCATATCATTAATGCTTGAGGAACTACATACAGAAAATATACTTTTTACCAAGGATATTTCTTAATCACCTTGTCACTGTGCTTGGAATGTTTTGGTTCTTTTTATTTTTTTTTATTTTTATATTTCTCTCCAGTTTGGAAACCAAATATATAAAGATGAGAACCAACTTCTGTAGTCTGAGAGAATGATCCAGTTGAGGGAAGGTTTGTCTGTTTGCGCATCCCTGGTGAGACTGCTGGTGGAAGAGAACAGGGAGTGGGAGTATAGCACAGTTTTACTGGACTTTTGAGATTTGACCAAGCGAATATTTAGGCATAAAGCTATGAGTGTGTGAAGTGGAGTCAGCTTCTCTCTCATACTGTATTATTCTACTGCACATTTGTTTCTCCAGAAGTGCTTTTAATTACTATTCTGCAAGAAAAAAGAAAAACAATAAGGATTTTTATGCAGTCTACATCCAAATTTGCTTATATTCAGATCTGGAGTTTATATTGAAAATGATCACACTGTTGTTATTGCACTAGTCATTCTCACAGAACATGGGAACAAGATTCAGCACTGGAAAACCTCTCACTTCTCTGAGCCTTATCACAGACTTCTTACTCAGCAGTTGTTTTTGTTATTTTTTTCTTTCCTTATTTTGATTGTTTTACATCAATGACATTGGAAAGTGTCTCCTTTCATTTTCAATGTTAATTTGTTTCTTTGTATTTATCATGGCATGTCTTTCACATATCATTAGGTATAGAAGTAAGAAAAATGTGTAATATATCTTCAGTTCACTGTTTCTTAATCAACCTTTACTGAAATACTAAGATTGCCCTAAAACGGACTTTAACTGATAATCTTATAGACAGGTAAGTTAGGTAGAAATATTACAGATAGTCAGATAGGCTGGGCCCCAGAGGTCAGTGCAGAGAATGAGATGTGGCTGGAAACGTATCTGTTGAAGACCAAGACTCAAGATAAAGACAGAATAAACCAAGCCTGTTTAACTCCTCAGAGAATAAGGTAATTAGTATTACCTGGTCCAAAAATGTCTAAATAGACATCAGTCACCCAGTTGGGTGAGCAAGACCTCTTGATGCATCCATTCCTAAAAAGGTCTTTGGTCTTTCCACGCACACTTTCTAAATGACCTGTGTCATCACTAGATCAGCATTACCAAAGTGGCGGTGCTTGTAATCTTTTTTTTTTAAGAGAAAAAAGACACATATAAGAAAGGCAAAAAGCAAAAGAGACAAACAAACGACTAGAGCAAATGCACAACATTAACATTATAGGTTTACAAAGCACGATGATAGAAACTTGACAATGGTTGCAATATTGCGTATCATTGCCTTCAAAATGGTTGTTTACATTAACAGATACAGACATGTAAAATTGATCTAATCATATGAATATTAACCGTTCTTTCTCAATAACTAATACGTTCAGCAGTATGTTTGTTTTAGTTATCTTACATATACATATATACAGATTTATATCTTTTTACTTTTCCCTTCCCTCTTTCCCCCTTTTCCCTTCCCAATTACTTTTGCTCTTTGAGCAGTTTTTACCCTTACATAGTGTTTATTGCACATTTTGGGTCATATATACTTTTTAAGTTTCTTACACTAGGGAGACAATATGGTATTTACACATGTGGGTTTGATTTATCTCACTTATGAGTATGGTCTCAAGTCGTGTCCATTTACTTATAAAAGACTCAATGTAATCTTTCTTCATAGCTGAGTAGTACCCTATGGTATAAAAACACCACATCTTTTTTATCCATTCCTTGGTTGATGGGCACTTGTGTTGTTTCCAAGATCTGGCTATTACAAATTGGGCTGCTATAAACATGGGTGCACAACTATCACTGTGGTATATGTTTTCAATTTTTTTGGGAAAATGCCCAGAAATGGGATAGCTGGGTTGAATGGGATCTCTAATCCTAGCTTCTTGAGAAATCTCCACACTGATTTCCACAGTGGTTGCACCAGTCTACACTCTTACCAACGGTGGAGAAGAATTCCTTTTTCCCCACAGTCCCTCCAGCATTTGTTGTTGCTTGATTTTTTAATCTTGGCCATTCTTTCTGGAGTGAGATGGAATCTCAGTGTTGTTTTAATTTGCATTTCCCGAATGACCATTGATGTTGAACATTTTTTTCATATATTTATTTGCCATTTGTATTTTTTTCCCTGAGAAGTGTGTATTCATCTCAGATGCCCATTTTTGGATTGGGTCTTTGAATTTAGGGACCTGATTTCTTTTAATTCTTTATATGCTTTAGATAGAAGAACTTTGTCTGGTGGACAATTCCAGTTCATGGATTTTCTTTTCACTCTGTTGGAGATTTCCTTTGACATGCAAAAACCTTTTAGTAACATGAGATCCCAGTTGTTGATACTGGGAAGTGTTTCCTGGGCAATTTGATTTTTATTCATGAACTCCCTGCCTACTCCTATGTCATCAAGATTTTTACCTACTTTGTCTTCTAGTAAGTTTAGTGTCTCTGTTTTAATATTCAGATCTTTGATCCATTTTGACTTTATTTTAGTGCAAAATTACAGGCCAATCTCCCTAATGAACATAGACGCAAAAATCCTCAATAAAATACTGGCAAATAGAATACAGAAAGTTATCAAAAAGATTATACACCATGATCAAGTGGGATTCATCCCAGGAATGCAGTGATGGTTCAACATATTCAAATCAATAATTGTAATACATCATATCAACAGGGCCAAGGACAAGAACCACACGATCATCTCAATAGATGCAGAAAAAGCTTTTCACAAAATCCAACACCCATTCATGATAAAAACCCTACAGAAAATTGGAATAGATGGTCTCTACCTCAACCTGATGAAAGCCATATATCATAAACCAACAGCCAACATCTTACTAAATGGAGAAAACCTGAAAACTTTCAACCTAAAATCAGGAACAAGACAAGGATTTCCATTATCACTACTCCTAGTCAATATAGTTCTGGAAATACTAGCCAGAGCAATTAGACAAGAGAAAGAAATAAAAGGAATAAGGATAGGAAAAGAAGAAGTAAAATTATCACTCTTTGCAGATGATATGATACTCTACATAGAAGATCCCCAAAAATTCAATAAAAGACTTCTAGATGTAATAACCAAATTCAGTGATGTAGCTACATACAAGGTGAACACTCAAAAATCAATAGCATTCGTGTACACAAACAACAAAGTCACTGGGAGAGAAATAAGGGAAACCACATCCTTCACTGTAACATCCAAAAAAGTGAAATACTTAGGAATCAATCTAACAAAGGAAGTAAAAGATCTATACAGTGAAAATTACATTACTCTGAAGAAGGCAATTGAAGATTTCAGAAAATGGAAAGATATTCCCTGTTCATGAATAGGAAGAACAAACATAGTGAAAATGACCATTTTCCCAAAATAATTATACAGGTTTAATGCAATCCCAATCAAAATACCACTTGCCTACCTCACAGAGCTAGAGAAAGCATTCCTGAAATTCATCTGGAACCAGAAAAGTCCTAGAATAGCAAAGGCAATTCTGGGCAATAAAGGTAAGGCAGGAGGCATCACAATCCCCAACTTGAAACTATACTACAAAGCTACTGTGATAAAATCAGCATGGTACTGGAATCAAAACAGACCTGAAGATCAATGCAATAGATTAGAAGATACAGTCACAACTACAAACACACTTAGCCACCTCACCTTTGACAAAGGGGCCAAACATGAACATTGGAAGAAAGACAGCCTCTTTAACAAATGGTGCTAGAAAAACTGGCTTTCTATATGCTGTAAACTAAAACTAGATGCATGTGCTTGTAATCTTATTGATGGATACTAGTTTTGTTATGCATTGCACCCATGTCATGATTTTGTACCCACCTGGTGATTTTTCATGTCCTTGGAGAAGTAGATCCATTTGCAAGCCACTTTTGGGCCCTCTCCTGTCTCTCAGGACCTAGCTCTCAATACAATTTTCCTACTGTTAACCTCCGTTGTTCATTAGAATTCTTTCTTTCTTTTTTTTGGTACCAGGGATCAAACTCATGACCTTGTGCTTGCCAGGCAGGCACTTACACCACTGAGCTAAATCCCCGGCTAGAATTAATTCTTCAGTTTTGGGGAACACAAGCTCAACATATCTGACAGCTAACAGGTTGGGAGTTACATTATTTCCCCTATAAGAAACCCGAGATCTAAAGTGTTTAGGTAAGTAACTTGACCAGCAATATGGAACTTAAAACTGATTAGGTCAAAATTAAAATTTTGATCTATATGTACTTTTGAGACAATTTTGGGATTTATAAAATTACAATTAGAATAAAGCTAACAGAAGCATTTGTTTTACTGATTGAAATATTTCAGAATATTAATGGAGATGGAGTAGATATGGATGGTGAAGCCAGTGGACAGAGAATATGAAGACTTAAATTTTATTAGCTTGCTGCCTCATAACAGATGGTAATTTTGACAATGATAATTGAACTTTCTGATTTTCAATTTCCTAGCCTACAGTAATGACAAGGATAGTGATGGTCAAAATAATGAATTGGTATAATTAGATGATTATCCATTTACTTGTACTAAATATGGCATATTTATAAGAAGTATGAAATTAACTTCAAAAATAACTATCTGATATAAATAATATATTTTTAAAATGAAGAGAGAAAAAGTTGTTCAAATCCACCAAGGGTACATTCTTTTAACTACTGGCTATATTGTCTCCCTAAACCAACAAGTGTAGTTTGAATGGTTTACACAGTATCTTCAAATTTGTCATTCTCTGGTCCTATGGTCAATATGTGTAAGTTATCAGGTCTTCATGTATCTTTGTTATGGTTTAGATTAAGAATACCTTCCTATAGCCCCATGAGATCAGACCCAAGGCTTTTACAAGGTGATTAGATTACAGGGGCATTACTGCGAATTTTCTTATAAGAAGCAAGGTCTGGTCTGAGCAGGTAACTCCCTTGGGGTATGACCAGGAAGGATTTATCACTTTTATTGGTCATGCTTTCATTCTATCTGCTTCCTCTCTGTCAAGCTATGATCAGCTTCTCTCAGCCATGCCCCTCTACCATGCAGTCCTGCCTTGTAGCTAGCCAGGTGTGAACTGAAATGTGAGCCAAAATAGTCTTTTCATCCTTTAGCTTGCTGATTTCAGGTATCTTAACCAAACAATGAGAAGATGACTAAGATGTTCCTCAAGCATAAATATTAGAGTTATGGATTAGTTTTTCTAAACATAGGTCTTCATATCTAGTTTTTGGTCATATTGTACATCTACACATAAAAACACAGAATTTTACTTTAGAAATGGGACTTCCTTTTACAGTATTTCAACCCAAATGTCATGAGGTGGAGCCGCTTAAAGGAGGTAGCCATCCAAATTCATGTGAGTGAAGAGAGCCATGGTCCAGCACCAGGTGCCTGTGAGCATAGATGATGGAATTAGTTCAGGGTAGGAACACGGCTGTGATGGCCCTGAGAGGAGTGGCAGAGCAGGAGCAAGGTGAGAAGACACAGCCACAGTGGAATGTCCAGGAAAGGGATACCAGAGCCTGAGAAGAAAGGCAAAGGATGCATTGGCAGGGGAAGTTAGTTAATTCTAGTTTGTTGTTAAGGCCAAATAGAAGACAAGACCTTCACAGGGCAGGAAGTGTTCCACTGTGACATGTCAGATCCTGGAGAATATTACTCACATTGGAATATGGCTGTGTACAGAGTGTTAGAGCTCAAGTGGGCTGAATCAGAGTGAGATGAGTAAGAGTTTCCTTCTGCACAGAAGGAAGATCCGGTATATAATCATAAGCCAAGTAAGGTGAGTGTGGAGAAAACATCTCAGCAAGTCTTGGCATAGATGTGGGGTCAAATTAGGAATGATTATAAGAACCTGCACATAGAGAGGATGACAATTGTAGAGTATTTTACTGTAGGGGAGCTGAATAAACACACAAATACACTGACAGTGTTCTTGTAGTCTGATCAGGGAGTTACAAATATGAACAGAGGAAACCGCCAATAAATCTATTACAGATGACTGTACACACACACACACACACACACACACACACACACACACACGCCATGCAAGGAAAGCCTCAGAGCAAGAATATAGCAATAATAATACATGCACTGAGAATCTAGATTGAGTAAAGAAATAGATTTTTCTGGAAGAAGTGCAATAAAGAATGATCCAGAACTCTTTCTTTAATCAGAAAGGAATTGTTTCTGCTACCAGCTACTTAGGTTCATACGCACAGGTTTGTTTGCTCACTATTGACCAAATCATAAAAGGCCATTTACTTTGATAAAAAAGAAGGAAAAAAAGATTTATTCAAAGGTATATCAGAGGAGATGGAGAGATTCATTTGCCTCAAATCATCAACTTACCTTGTACCTGTGGGTAAGGGTCTTTTATAGTAAAGAAGAGAGGGGACGGGGAAAACAATACAGATCTCCAAGCTTACTTTTACACTTCCAGCCATCTTCAGCTCATTCTCTGCTTTACTGTGGAAACATAGTGGGGTTCCTGCCTCTTGGGGTCAGTATCTCCACATTCTGTCACTGCTTTTGGGGCTGAGGAGAGAAAAGGTGGTAGATATATGCTCAGCAGGAGCAAGTTTGGAGAAGTTGCTTATCTCTAAAAGAAACAAATCTAATTCTTAAAGTTCCAGTTTGGGATGGCAGCTACATTTTAAAGAATGATAGGAATGTCTCAAAGTATTATAAACAGCTAAATTAGATAGAAATGAATATATAGTCAGAGCGGGACTGGGCTCTCAAAGAAGTCAGAGAAACACTGAAGACATCAGAATTGTGACTGGAAGTGCCTCTGAAAAAGGACAAGCCTCAAGATACAGATGCAGTGGCCAGGGCTCCATCCCTCCCTGAGGGATGAGCCACAGCTTGGAATTATCCTGTAATTAGCTCCACCGGGGCCAGGAAGTCCAGGCGTCAGGTGCTCAGGTGACTCACCATAGCATCAGGACCTATCCCTTACCCACAATGTTTTTGTTCTTTTCACAAACCCTTGCTTTTGGCCCTATTATCTAAGCAGCTATACTTGTAATCCTATCAGATAACTGCAGTTGGCCCACGTGGTCCTCACTTTGTGACTTTGCTGTATAAATTACCCCCGAGAAAGGATCTCAGTACCAATTCACTTTTGGGTCCCCTCCTGTCTCTCAAGAGCTATCTTTCAATAAAGTTTCCCTGCTCTTAACCTCCATCATTCCTTAGAATTCATTCCTTGATTTCAGAGGACAGGAGCTTGCATTATCTGATACCTAGCAGGTTGGGAGTTATATTTTCCCTGTTTCTGTATCAAAAGAACAGAGAATCCTGCTTGAACTGGCTCCTTCTGACTAACCAGCAACAATCTGGCTATTAAATAAGTACTAGTGGGTTATAACTTATTTATTGAAGTTGGAAATCATGTGTTTATACTGATAGACTACACTACACCAATGGAAATATATAAATAAAAGAGAGGTGTTCAGTGAGGAACTATACATTTGCACTGTCTCAGAATTCCCAACAACAACCTCGAAATGACAAAGAACAAAAAAAGAGAACCTTAACATGAAGAAATCTGTGAGGCACCAGTTTAATCAAATGATTAGCTATCTTTAGCAGTAGTGAGACAAACATAGTCATGAGATGCCGTAAACAGGATGCAATGTAACAAACCCAGCATCCCTGAATATAATGACAATGAAACCATAGATGCAGTGATTTATTTTTTCCCAGAGGAGGAGAGTACAGTGAACAGAAGACAAAACAGTAGGATCCGAGTGCTCTGGTTGGCCTGGAGGAGCTTTTGTCATGGTGATTTTTTTTTTTTTAAAGAACTGATTTCCACTGGTTCTATTACTGTTTTGAAAAATTTTCATAGACTGTCTATGCCTTGTCTCTACTGTTGTTAGATGGCTCTTTCCAGGACTATACAGGCCTTGGTACCTAACTACTCAGACTAAATTTAGTGGAATTTCATTAAATAATTGCCTTGTAATCTCAAGAATCAGAAAAACATCAAGGAAAGACTAAAGAAGTATTTCAAATTGAAAGAAACAGCAGTAGAAAGATAAAACACTCAAATGAAATTTATAATTTTAAACTGTATCCTTTTGTTATAAAAGATTTTACCAGGAGGAATTAGACAATGGGGCTGATGGATTAAATGTTAAGCATGAATCAAGGTTAATTTTTGGTATGGTTAGTTTCATTGAGATTGTGCACAAGAGTGACCTTCCTTTAAGGAATTATAAACTATTTTATTTAGAAAAAATAAAATACTTAACAAAATTATTCTCCCTGTTTAGAAAAGCTTATCCTCTGTATCATCTTTGCAACATTGAGATTGTTTCCAAATAAAAGATTGTTTTTTAAAATGTGTGTAGACTTGATATTTAATATACATGTGAACTCATGGCACCGGCAAGTTTCTTACCTGAGATTCTCTTCTTTTCCAGGAGAAGGTCGGTGGAACAGACCAATTTTTACTCAGGAACCACAAGATGTCATTTTTCCTTTGGATTTATCCCATTCTGAAATCATCCTGAATTGTGCTGCTAATGGTTATCCTTCACCCAATTATAGGTAAAATCGTAACTACTTCATTACACTATTTCATTTTTTTCTTTATCATTGATGTAAAATGTATGCTACAAAGTGCTTAAAAATTTCTAATTTAAGTGTAGAGCTCTAGGCATTTTTCCACTGATACACAACTAAGTCCCCACTAAACATATGTATATATATATATATATTTTTTTTTTTCAGCACCCAAAATTGGTCCCTCAGTGCACTTTCCAGGTAGTAATTATCCCCAATTAGCACTTCCAGGTAATCACTATGTGATTAGGTTTGCTTACATTTCTTCTTGAGGTTGGTGTTATGCAGTATAACACTTCCATTAGAGATGAGAAAGAGATGAAAAGATAAAAAAGAGAGATTATAAGAAAGAAACACAGAAAACAGGAGAAAGACTGCCATAAAGGAAAAAGAAAGATTTATATCCCTGATTTGAAGCACTCCATGCAGTATCATTATGCATTCCTCATCCCCATACAAATTTGGGACTAGTGCCTCAGTTGCCACTTATGCAATGATGATGAAAATTAAAGTAGAAATGTAAATTGATGTTACTATTTATAAAATTCTGTAACTCCACTTCTGATGGTTTTCACACAAATCCACTAATTTTAGAAAAAATATGTTTCAGATAGACAAATATCTTCAAAGAGAAAACATTTTATGTGCACACACACACACACACACACAGTTGCTTTCTATTACTAGGAAACCTATCTGCCTAACATTTTCAATATATTACCTGTGAAATAGTAGGGAGGAAGGGTCAGTAATAGTTTTTTCTTATTTATGCAGTGGCAGAAAAGCTAGAAATTTGATCCATATTATGGGCAAAAATGTATGCCTGTATAAATTATGTTTGTGTAAATTACAAGGATATTTTGCTGCTAAGAGTTTTATCTGCAATTTAAATAAATCTAGCAAAAAGAAGAATAAACATTAAAGTGACATTTGTGTATCTAAGGTTTTAAAAACATTTTCTGGAATTCTTACATTTTAAGATTTAGTTACTACATAAAAGGCAACAATTTGAGTCTATTTTAGGGAAATAAGATGGTTATGTCGACTTTTTAAGGTGCAGTAAAAATATAGTCTGTGTGTATGTATCACATTGATTTTAAGTTGTCCAGATTAATTAGGTAAATTACATATGTGCAGGAAAATAAAGGTATCTCTACATTATCTTGTAAAGAAGATGATTAGAAATTCTAATGTTCAATGGTTTATGCTTCTTGGAAATTTGTAAACTAGGATGCTGAAGACAAGTATTTTAACTTCTTATTCCTTACCTCAGTAACCCGCCTTAGCTTATCTCTTGTACTATATGAAATATTCTTAGGCTTTGGAAAGAGAGTGAAGTAAGAGTTAAAACTTTAATGCCTACATGTCAGACACAGACCCAACTGCACTGATAATAAAACAAAGAACAGAAGTGTTTTGAATAATATAAATTAGCAACAAGAGGTGAAATTGTGGTTTAATATTATTATAGGCAGCAAAGTTAGATAGAAATTAGTACACAGTCAGAGAGGGACTAGATCCCCAAGGAAGTCAGCTCAAAAAATAAAGACATAAGGTTTGTGGGTGAAAGCAAATCTAAGGAGCCAGACCTCAGCATCAGAAAGCAGTAACAGGGCCTGTAGCCTTCTTAGAAATGAACAACTCACGCTTATGCCATAGTTAACGGCACCAGGCACAGTGGGCCCAGACAGGTATTAGGTATATAGATGAGGCAGAACTTCGGGACCCATACTCTTCACCCTTCACAAAATGCCTTTGTTCTTTTCATATACCCTTCCTAAGTGACTCATTTTCCTGTTGGATCAATATTCATTTAGTGGCTATACTTGTAATCCTATAGGTTGATTGTACTCTGACTCATGTTGTAGGTATGTTGTGACTTTGCTGTATACATTATCCCTGACAAAGGGCCTCAGGGGCCACCCACTTCAGACCTCTCCTAGAAATTCAAGAACTTTTCTTCTTATTTCCAATAAAACTCTCCTAATTTCTTCCTTTAGTTTGAGATTTCCTTCCTCGATGTTGTGGGGCCATGAAATTGGTGCTTTTGGCATCTAACAGGACAGGAGTTATATTTCTTCTTTATCATGATGACACTTTATAATTTACATTTTATTTTAAAATCTCATTCCTAACCCTATTTACCTTAGATTGTGTGCAAATGCACATGCACTAAAGTGAAAAACTTCTTGCTCAAAAATTTCAGCACTATTTGAAGATTTTAGGGTACAGTATAAAGCATTACAATAAATCACGACATTTAGAACTGAGAATTAACATTTCTAGACACAACTTTGTTGTTCCACATGTGACACTGAAGTAATCCTTTCTCTCTCTTGGTATCAGATTGTATCCATAAAGTATGCTTTCCTGCATAACATTTTTAAAAAATAAAGAAAATTCATGTGAAACATATTGTTGGAAAAAATTTAAATAGGATTATAGTACCAAATTATAATTCTTCCTCTAGGTCTTAAAGGAATGAGATGTATCTTTCCTTTAGTAAATGTAGTACAGAAAATGAAGTCTCCTATGGAGAATAGTGATATTAAAAGCCAGACTTTGGAAATGTTATAACAACAATCTGTCTAAAATCATTTTTAAAGAAATGAATACCTTTTAGCCTCTGAGTCAAAATCATAACAGTTGTCACTTGACCTTTTTACCATTTGGATTTGCTTCCATACCTCATCTTAACCTCATGAAATAAAGCAGCGTACATATTATTTTGCAAGTTATTTTTAACTGATAGAAATAACTTCTGGAGAAATCAAACTTGATTTGTGCCCTAGAATACCCAGCACAGGAATATCAGAGCTAGAAACAGTACTCCTTCCACACAGTAAAAGTTCCAACTTTGCAATGTGTTACAATCAGCAAAAGAGACTTAAACCTTAGATTTTAGAGTTTTCCTTCAGAGGTCTGGATTTGGATTCAGAAAGGGGCACTTTTAACAAGCACTTAAATAGTGTTAAGTTTTGCAAAACACACATGCATGCACACAAGCGCACAAACATAGACACGCACACTTAGTGAATGCATATCCCCCAGTCATTAACACATGACTAAACTACCTAATGGTGTATTTTGCTCCCCAATAAAAGATCAAGATTTTAGGTTAGATCCATTATGCTTTCTGGAATTAATATATTAATTCATATGCTTAAAATTATTACTTAAAACATATTTCCTAGTTTCCATCACAGAAAAATACTACTGACGTGCAAAACTATCAGTAGCACATGTATGAAAATCTCTTTAGTTCACTGACACTATTTCTCCATTGATGTAAGCATATTAATTAGGACAAAGCCCACACCAAGAGTTGAACTCCTGATCTATATGCACAGTTTAATAATCATTGTACCATAGTGATTAGAATGAGTACTGGGACACTGTGAAAAATTCATTTGCTGCAGCTAAGCCAACAACTTTGAATTTGTGTTGAAAAACAATTACTCGACTTAATTAGGAGCATGTAATGATGACAGCAGTTATTTCAGTGATTGATTCCAAAATTAAGGCAAGCTGGCAAGCTGAGTATGGTATATCCTTTGCTTTGGAAATGATAGGGAACATGGAGGTTCAATGACCATGCCCTGTAAGCAAATTATGAAAGACAGTGTTATAGCTCTGGCAAGGAGAATATTGGCCTCTTGAGACAGACCTAGATAAGAAAAAGTTTTTTTCTTTTTCTTATGCTAATATTGAGGAGAGGAAGCAGTCTGAACAAATTCCTATAGAAAAATGTTAGCATAAAATTCAGGTCATTGAAATGTACTCTTTGACTGTGTTCTTTCAACTTAATTTTATTAAAGAGAAGTTGAGGTATCAGGAAATATAGGACTCATGTACATCCTTAATACAAAAGGCATTTAGTCCATTTCCAAGAGTTGCCATAGTCCTAACAGTTTCAGCATTGCTGAAAAGTCTAAGTCCCAAATCTCCTCCAAGATCTATGGCAAAATTTTAACTACAACCACCTGTACAAATGAAAACAAATTAAGCACTTCTAGCATATAAAGGCACAAGATAAACATTACCATTCCAAAATCACAAGTTGTGATTGATTAGATCATCTTTAATAGGGTGAGAATTACTTAGGTTCAAATTTCTTTGCTACTCTGATAGGCGTTTGTCGGATTCTCTTTGAATGTTTCAAGGTGCTCCTAAAATGCATTAGAATTAATTCTATAAAATGCCATTCCTTTTCTACAATTAACAACCTCAACTAAAATATTTGATAATTTCATCATGAGGGGTAGAATCATTGCAAAACTGGAATATATTCTTAAACATATGACTCATAAATTAGCTATATTGCATACAAAGGGGTCATTCGTCCCTTTGTTTTTTCTAAGTAACTATGATGGGGTTAAGGACTCTTTCTCCCAAAATATGACACCTTTGCATGTGAGAAAATAACCGAAGCAAGATCACTCTCACTTTTGTCTCATCTTTTTTCCTTGAATCAAGTCATAAAAACTTCTTCCTAAAGGTATCTTTCCTATACCCAGAAGAAAAGAAAATCTTTATCTCGGAAAGACTCAGAGACACCAATAAGACTCTATAAAAGCAGACCTTCCTATGTCCCTCACATCTAGTTTATTGTTGTTAGATTTTACTCCTTTAATTCAGTTATACACAATTTCTGAGAGCTGTCTACACTTGGTCAAACTTAGTGGGAAAATGTACAGGTTTATCTGCATTTTACCTTTGTTTCTAAAGTCTCTCATCTCATGGATAAGTTATACTAAATATATCAGAATGTTTTTCTCATTCCTTTACCTTTCATTGTAGAGACCTCAGCCATGAACCTAGCAATGAGTGGGAAAGATATTTTTCCTTTCCCTCAACTAGTTGTCATGATTCACTATTTTTAAATGCCAGTTTCCTAAATGGTTTGTGTGACTACACACAGCTTGTGCCCTAGGAATGTATATACAGTCTTCATAAATAATGTACTTGGAAATTTTGCCAGAGTTAGGAAGTAAAAATAAAAAATGAATCTGATGAAAAATGATGACTGATTATTCACTTGCTTAAAAATGACCAAATGGAATTCCTAAAAGGTTATTTCTTTGAAGATAAATATTATTCCAGAGTGATTCAACTATTTAATTCATCTATTAAAGAATTATTGACTAACAGCTAAGCCTCAAGACTTTTTCCTCCTAAAATAAAAACTTCTCAAGCTGCATTTGTTTTGCCAACATATAATTTTAGGTTGGCATTCCTAAGTACCATTGAAATATTTTCAGCATGATTAATTTTCCATATAACAGACTAACAGAGACAATAGTGCTCTCAAGTAGTCGGGTTATTATTGTTTTGCTGTCAGTCTCAAATTGACATCGTAAAATCTTTGCTGGCATTCTTTGTGCCATTTGTAATATACCCTTGTTGGATTTCTACCTCTAAATCATTTTTGACATTCAATTTTGCAGCATCAGTTGTGTGAGTTCAGGGATAGTATACAGTATTTGAAGAGTCTCTGAAGGAATAGGATGGTCAGTTTTACTGACTGAATGTCTAATTTTTATTTCTTGTGTCAATATATATGTTGCTTCTTTGTAAACATTGGGTGAATGCTTACAATTTTTAAAGAGTACAAGAGCTTTCAAGTAACCTAGTTATTGGTATCACAGTTACTTTGGGGGAAACTAATTAAGATTACCTTCATTAGTAACTGTGCCTTTGTTTTAATATTGTGTCCACAGAAATTAGAGCTGAATATTGTTTAAGTCAAATAGCTTTTGACTCTGTGTATTGTAAGTGTTATTTGATCTTTTTCCCTTGAAGGTGGAAGCAAAATGGTACCGATATTGATTTTACCAGGAATTATCACTACAAATTGGATGGGGGCAGGTTGGCCATCAGTAGCCCCCACACAGATCAAGATATTGGTACATACCAGTGCCTGGCCACCAATGCTTTGGGGACAATTCTGAGTCGGAAGGCGAAGCTCCAGTTCGCATGTGAGTTTGTGGGGACTGGAGGAATCTGGACCCCTTGGTTTCTAAAAATATAACACTCATATATATTAGTAAATATGGCAAAGCTAGGTATTTTTTACTAATATATATAACTATATATATTAGTATATATATATATATATATATATATATATATATATATATATATATAACCCTAACCCTAACAATCATATATATTAGTAAAAAATACCTAGCTTTGCCATTCATCTGCTTTTTGGGAATATAAATTTATGATTGTATAAATTTTTGACAGTATGGGTTTTGTGAGTCTAGACTCCTGTGGATAATAAAAGCATGTTTCAAAAAGAAAAGAAAATGAAATAAAATATTAATGTTATTATACTTTGTAAATTATTTTTTGAAACACCTATAAAAGTTTCAGGTACAAACTTTGAAATAAACAAGTATATAATGTTGTTGCCCTTTTTCAAATTTTTGTTTTACACTAGATATTGGTGTGCAGAGGGAGAGAAAAAGTAACAGAGGTTGGCGATGTCATGAGAGGGAGGCTGGTATTCTTCCAGGAAAAGTGATCATACACCTACAGTGTGACACAGTGTGATGTAGGTGGAAATAAAGTGGTTGCCAAAGGCAGGCTTTATATTAACTGCAGCAGTGTCCAGCTGCATCACATAAATGTCATCCAAGTAATTACCTCGGTGACATTTCGGGACATTAGCAGACGAACAATAGACATATTGCTTCTTATATCCTTTATATATAGTGTTTCCAGGGACTAAAATGTTTCATATTGGATTCAATGAAAGCCTTGTTTGAGAGTAATTATATCTGTTGATGTGGAAGGCTTGTATTTTTCCTGACCCCTGTACTTCAGAGGCTGTGCAAGAGAGCCAACATGTCAGCTGCTATACTTTGAGGGCTCAAGCAAATGCCTATAATGTCTGTCACTTTAAGAAACTAAATGCTTTTAAATTTTCTTAATATGTGCCCAAGCCCACCCTGCAGAACTGCTTCAGTCATCAGCAGATATATAAATCTATAATTGGGTCTGTTTCTCATTGTAAATCTCATGCTGCAACAATTGTTCTATACCAGAGATCCCACATTCTATACACAGTTCTGCCTGAGTATGATGACAATATTGGGGAAGCCCTTGTTTCTGAAGATAGATATATAGATAGATAGATAGACAGATCGATATACAGAGATAAAGACAGACACAAATACACATTTATATGCAAAAACACATGAACATATATGCACACGTTGCTAATTGTATCTTAATGTTTTTATATCTGTGTATACAAGAACAACATATATGCTTATTTATCGAAACAGAATATGGTTGGACAAAGGTTAATGGCAACTTTAAAAGTTAGGATTCTGAAGATAATCAGGAAAATTGATTCCGATTTTCAGCTAAAAATCATCATTTGAAAAATAATAGGGAGAAAAATAATATACTTATGTTATAGAAAGAAATAATTTTTCAAGAGACTAAATGATTCTGCCATAGTAATTATTTATTTCTTTTGCTTGGAAAGGAGATATCTGTAGAATGCACACATGTTTTGAATCAGATTTTGTAACAATAAGTTTGACTTCCTGTGAACCTGATTCCATACATCATGTAGTATTTATTTGCTATACCTCTAAGTTTCTTTAGAATTATGGATTCTATTCATTTTTTAAACCAGTTGAATACTTACATCAAACGTTAAGGTATTGTGCTTCATATAGCCATATGTTTCTTCTTGTTAAGTCCCAATTCTTAACAAAAATAACTCTTAAATTTTCTACTTTATTTTAATTAATCTTTTCTACTTTAAAAATACATGCAGCTAGAAGCTTGCCTAGTTAAAATATCTTGTTTGCTAAAAATAATAAAAAAGTTAAATTAAGCAGAAATTAAATGCCTCCATTTGAATGGACAGAAACCAAGTTTCATGTCATTGCTGACTCTTCTGTCTCTTCATAATTTTTTTCTTCTTTTTGGGGGCTAGATGTGTACAGCTGTTGACCCTTAAAAGAATTTTCACAACTATTCATGCAGAAAGTAACAATGGCCTATGTCCATTAAGTGAAATTTTTTCTACAAAGTTAAAGGATCTTATTCTCTAAGACCTACAGTTGAAAAACTAAAAGGAAGAACTACTGCAACTGTGTCTTCTCTACAGTAGCTATAGTGCCATCAAGTCAGAAGTGTTTCCTGTTGCAT
>RJWM01004369.1:45086-102477 GCA_004363535.1 Dasyprocta punctata | reverse complement strand
TATGGGAGAACACTTGTGAATTTGACTTCTTGAGTCTGCCTTATTTTGCTTAACATGATGGTCTCTAGTTCTATTTATTTTCCTGAAAATGATAGAGGTTTTCCTTCCTTGTGGCTGAATAATATTTCATGGGGAGGAATATATAAATATATACATTATATATAATTATATATTTTATATATATGACTTTCTGTAGTCATTCATCTGTAAATAAGCACTCAGGCCATTTCAATAGATTATCCATGGTAAATTAGGGTACAATAAATATGGATATGCACATGTAACTGTAGAATACCGACTTTAATTCTTTCAGGAATATACCAAGGAGGATAATGGCTGAATCAAATTGTAACTATATTTTTAGTTTTATGAGGACCCTCTGTATTGAGTTCCACTGTGGTTATATTAATTTACATTCCAACCAAGGTATAGAAAGATGTATTTTTCTTCACATCCCACGTCCTTACCAGCATTTACTATTTTTTGCATTCTTAATGATTGATAGGAAATCTGATTGGGGTGAGATAGAAACTCAATGTAGTCTTGATTTACATTCCCCCTATGGCTAAAGATGATGGATTTTTTTTCATGTACTAAAGAAGTCTGTTATTAAACATAATAACATCCTTGAGAAAAGCTAGGAACAACAGTACTAAACTAAACACCTGCTTTCTTTCTATGCTAAATGACAGTAGTAATAGTGAAAATATATGTTTGAAAGTATCAAAAAGCTTGTAGGCATAATGACTTGAAAATTCAAATCAAAAGTGTTAGCATTTTTTAAAACAGACAGGGTAAGCATATCAACTTTTATTTCACAATGACCCAAACTGTAAGTATAATAATAAAAATTACAAGGATTTATGAAAATTCCAGGTTATTGCCAGGGTCTTAGGAGCCATGAGAATGAACTCATGGTACTTCTTGAGAAAGAATATTGACCTGTACTCAATACTGGCATCTATGATTGTTGCTACACATTTCATGATGTAATCAATAAACTGAAGGAATATTTTTGTCCGTAATCATTTCAATTAAGGAATGATTTATAAAATATTTGCAGTTTCAGAAATGATACTTATCAACAAAGATATTTTTACTCAGTTTAAAACTCACTTGGGATGTGAAATAGCAAAATATATGTGTTTCAAACGATTCCTAAAATTTAAAATTCAGTATAAGGATAAAAGAAGCATTTACACTGATAAGAATCTATATCACTATTTGAGCAACAATTCAAATACTACTAATAATGTATTATTTAAGTGTTAAGATGCTTGAAGGGCAGTGCTGTTGATAATATAAGATCAGTATATACCTTATAGCTTATTTAATACTTATACTTAATTCTTTCAACTAAAAATAGAATATCAGTGTTGCTATACTGTCTTTCATGAAAATGATATAGAATATGTCATCATCAATAAATGCAAATGGCGTGAGCAAGGGTCAGCAGAGGTTTCTTATTGTGTTTTTGCAGAGTAAGCCTGTTTTACTATTGACCACCAAGAAATTGATGTCCTAGTTTAACAAGCTGACCAAGCACTTCGTGCTTCTTAAATTACTTCAAAGAGGCAGAGGGAAGAATAGAGGGAGACAAAAGCCATCAGTAATTGCCTCCCCCAAAAGTATGGAGCAGCGAGTTAAATATAGTGGCCATAAGATAAAAACTATTAGCAATGTATAGTTTATCAGGATGCTAATTGAAGAAAGAAGAAAATAAATCACTAGTAGAGAAGAAGGGATTAGAAAAAGAAATTAACTATGTAAGTGAAGTGCAAATAAGCTGCAGGATTGATGAGATGGGAAAATGTTATTCCACTCTCCAAGAGATGGAAAATTATGACTTTATAAATAGCCACAGGAACTGAAAAACATTTGTGAATATGAACTGCTTTGTTTTGTTCAACTATCTAAGATAGAGTGTGTCTTATAGAAATTAGAATAAAATAATTGTGGTATTTGATAGGTATGCAGAGTTAATAGCATGAAAATGATTTAGAGATGGGGACTTTGTTAGTGTGGTCAGAAACATTAAATAATAATATGGAATCATCTTGACTATGGATAATCCTCAGATTAAGTTAATACCTAAAGATGAACATGTATTTTCAATAAGTAAAACAATAACAATAGAGGCAAACACAAGAAAAATAACAACTCTTCTTTAATGAAATTTAAAATAAAACCTCTTTCTCTAGTTCTGCTTTAGTTAGAAAAATGTATTTATTTTCAGTACTCTTGAATAGTGTAAAATGATTTTAACACTTATGATAATCAACTTTCAGATTTCAAAGTCCAAAAGGTTTCCCAAATGAGACCCTGAGAACTAAAGAATAGATCTTAACACAAGAGCAAGATATTTCCAAGCAAAGGTGCAAATATCCAAAGACATAAAACATAAGCTACTCAGGAAACTGTGAAATTTCAAAATGATTGAGCAGTAGTGAAGTAAATAGTGAGACTTTTATAATTATTTAACTTACACTAGAAACTGTATCATGAAAGCTGTTGTGTACCATGGTAAAGGATTTTAATTTTCCTGTTAAGGTTTTTGGGAGACAATATGAATTTTATACAATTTTAGCAGAGCCTACCACCAGAATTTCACTTTGGCAAAATATTTCTACTGAAATGAAGAGAAAAGATTTGTGAATTTATATGATAAGTCCAGGTGGGACAAAAATGAGCTTTAATAGATAACTATATATGTAATTATGAGTGGTACTGGTATGATAATAGTGGATTTGGAAGAGGAGATCTCACAGGTTTAAAGAAAATTCAATTAATATGACTTATGACCCATATAGGTATCAGGAGGAAGCATAGGTAGTTGATAGAACAAAAATTCGTGAGGTTTTAGTTTCAATGGACAATGGAGATAGTCATCAAAGAGATGTAATGTAGTGAGATTAATGTGGAGTATGCTGAGAATAAAATGACTGCAGACAACTACAACAACAAAGACATGTAGTGGTCAGGAAATTATAAAGGATTATGTACTACAAGAGAGAAAGGGATGTGTGAAGATACGAATCTGAAAGATGTCAACAAATAGACTCTAACTGAAAAGAGTATTCATTAAAATATATGCCACAAGAACAGATGAGGGATATAGAATGAACCTGTGGAAGAAAAGAAGAGTACAGGAAGAACTGAATAGAAAAGATTTATAGATCAAAGAAACATCAAAAATGACATTGGTGATGTCAGAAGCCAAAGTGCAGCCAAGACATTGAGTTGATACTTGTATCAATTATTGACTGGTGACCTGGAAAACAGGTTTGGCAGAATGATAAGGATTCATACAATACAATGATAGAAAGAGCAAACGGGCATTAATAAAGTTAGAAAGGCTGATTCTTTCAAGAAGTGGCTCTCAATCTATTTTCGTAGTTGAACTCAAGTGCTGATTTTGATAATGCTTAAGCATTATGAAAATCCCTAAGGTTTTTTAGTAGAGGCATTGCGTCTGTTCTTATTGCCGTGACCCATGCAGCTACTGGAGTCCTGAGAGGGGGTGATGAGAGATTAAGAAAATCTAGACACATAATAAAATGGAAACTGGACCCTCTACTCTCTGATGGAGAGGCAGCGACAACCCAAAATGGTCTGCATCTTTATTTATATGCAGTAAAAAGGGAGGAAGCACGTGACCGAGTTGGAAGTGCAAGGTCTCAGTGTTTTGCTGACAACACTGAAAGCAAAACACTCTCAGAGCCATCTGTGCTGTAGTTAACGGACAAACACCAAGGCCAGGCACCGGCTGGACTGGCTTTGCTGTAGTCCCAACAGCTTGTTTACATGACTCACCTCTGGTGCTCCATGTTCTCATGGCTAATCTTGCTCTAGACCCAAATGTGTAGTCTATCTCTAGCTCACCTTCTCCCCACACCTTATAAATTGCAAATTAGTGAACATAGTACTTAGAGGGCATGACTGTGTAAGAAGTATGTGCTTTCCTAATTCCCTAATTAACCTACACATTAGGGATATTACAAACCATAATCAAGGAAGTCATCAATATCTCTCTGTTTTTAGTTTTGTCATAGTGTATTAAATAAGAATGAAACAATTGGCACATTTTCCTTTTGTCTATTCAAATATTAATCCCATTTCTTAGCTGCTTTGTATTTATGTCTGTGTTTAAATGTTATAAATAAAATATAGGTGATGTGTCATTCTCTTTATATACTTTATTTTCATTTATCTGTAAAATAAACTGTGATTATTTTAAATTCCTTGAATTTTTAATAAACATTGTATCATAAATCTTAGCACTTTCCACAACAAAAAATCTCCCAGAAGTATCCAAATTAAAAGACACATAGAAGAGGTTTGTTTCAATGTATTCTTTTTCTTTTATACTAATTGTTATCATATGTACACAGCTAGTGTCCATAGTACTCTTCACTTAAGATGGCCGGTCACAAATGAAAACAGTGAGTAGTACTGTATTGTACACCAGATGAAACACCATTACTTGCTGAATTAATTTCTTTTAAAACTTCAAAATCATAGATATTTGATTACTGTCAACATTAAGATATAATGTTCAAAAAATTTCAATATACTTAAAGTTCAATTTGTAACTTATTTTAACACTATTTTCAAACACTGCTTTCTATATGTTCACATTTATATGAAAGAACAGCTCATCATTAATGATCTAAATACAAATCAGAGTGCTGGGAGTTTGGCTCAGTGGCTTGAGTGCCTGTCTGGCAGGTGCGAGGCTGTGAGTTTGATCCCCGGTGCCGCAAAAAAATAAAATTTAAAAAAAATTTTTAAAAACACAAATCAGAGCGTTGTGAGTTCGAGGCCAGCTTGGGCTACAACGCGAGCACAAGGCCAGCCTGAGCTACACAGTGCGACCCTGCCTCAAAAAACCAGGGCCGGGAGTTTGGCTCAGTGCCTTAAGCGCCTGCCCTGGCAGGCGCGAGGTTGTGAGTTCAATCCCCGGTGCTGCAAAAAAAAAAAAAAAAAAAAAAAAAAAAAAAAAAAAAAAAAAAAAAAAAAAAAAAAAAAAATCAGAAATTTAAGCCTTAGTTCAGTTTTTTAGTATTTTAAATTAATTATATAATTAGAAACTCACAGCAAGTCAGCTCTTAAGTGAAGAATACCTTCATTGATTTTAGCACGACAAAAAATGAAGCAGTCTATATGCCTTTAAAATATTAAAGATTTTTGTCCTCTGTTAGAAATTTTACTTTTTTTGATTAATATAGATAACTTGCTTCTTCATATCACTTCATTTTGTGTCTATAAAAATAAAACTGGCCTTTACCTTCCTAAACTCTTTGTTTTCCAGATGAGGATATTATTACTCTTATGTGGTAAGAAGTTCCTGAATCAGTTTTAAATCAGTGACAAATATTACATATTACCATAAAATATATGTAAAAAATTCAATTTTACACAAGGAATCATAGAACATACAGCAAAGCCATGTACAAGAGGTAGAATTATTATTGACAGTTTTATAGAAAAGATGCAGTAATTTATTCTGTACTCTTCTTTAATAGTTACGGTAGTATAAGTACCCATATGAATTTAACACAAAAGGCAAAAAAGAGGACTTTTCATAAGTAGTGATTTTACTGACCATTGTTTGGCTGTATTACAGCAAATTCTAGCCACCTGAAACATTTTCTTGACCAATTAAGGTAACTGATCATATATAATATATAACTCATTGTTTAAAAGCCTACGAATAGGGAAATAGAAACTTATTCTTCTCCCAGGAGCCTTAAGCAGGAGACAAATGTCCCTTTAGACCATTCTGAATGTAAATTATAAATGATATATTTTTCTGGATATCATTATTTGTTTTCAAGTTCTCCATCAAAATATAGATAAGTTTTAATTTATTATAGTCATACTTTTAAATTTAAAAGATAGTTAATAAATCTGCCCCCAAATTTTATCCCCTGTAAGTGTTAATGCTGATACTGGTGGTATTGATCCAGCAGTCACATATTGAAAAACACTGATATATATTTTTCAGTTCTTTTTCCTGAACTCTCAGTAATGAGCATGATATTCCTCTCACATAACCAATAGAAAATATTACCTTTTAAAGTTTAATGTTATATTGAAAAAAATGACTTCTCAGTTGTCACCAAATGATTACAAATTCCATAAATGTGTAAGCTGGTATTGGCCATTGTCAAATGCCTAGTCCAAGGTCTGGTAGTTAGTACTGCTATCAGTGCATGTTTAGTGGATCACTGTTAAAGATTTTCAAATTTACTCTTAATGAGCAGTATAATTTAAAAATATTGTTATATATCATAATTAATATAAGGTCTTAGATTTTAGTTGATTTTCAAATTTTATCACTGATATACTACATTAAACAAATATGGATTACAGCTTCTATTTTTAACACATATACTATTTCCTTTGAATTTCTAGCATCATATTTATTTCATTTCTTATTATACATACCTCAAATAAAAATCCCCAGGAAAATTTTCAATAGATATCTAGAAGAAATAGTGCTAATTTCAGATTTGTTATAACTGCATCACATTTATGTGATGACTGCAATAGTTTTCAGGATATGTTTGGATGACCCCAAGAGAAAGTGCTTATTGTATTTCACAGAAAATATGTGAAACCATGTCACTGAATTTTAAAGAACTGATTAGTGTTAGCACCTGTTTCCAGCCATGGTTGTCCATATCAACTCTTCACTTTCTCAGCATTATAGTATTTAGTAAGAAAAGAAGGCAACTCAATAAAGAAACCTCGAATAACTACCTAAAGAATATCTACAAGTGCACATAGAAGAGAAACAAACACCAACATTGAAATCTAAGAAATATATACTATATAGCATAGAAGTCTGGGAAATGCCAGTGGACTATGAAACACAGAATGTTCATAATATGTTCTCCAAGGGTAAGGGTATGTTAGTAATACAGTAGAAAGATTAAGATCAAACTAGAAGTTTTACAAGATTCAACCTATATATGGAGATGAGGACAAGCACAAACAGTGGTAAATTCATTAGGTTGCAAGTTAACTTGGTACTTTAAGAATGAGATGAATATAGAAGTTGAAGAGGAAAGAGAGATACCAACATTAATACTGAAAATAAGAGCAGGGATTCTGGAGGACTTTGCTAGCCATACTATTGTATGGTTAATGCTATTACTATAAATACTAAAGCAGTTTCAAAAAGGGTCATCAGAAAAATGAATTCAACAAAAAACAGAGAAGGAAACAAAGAGATGCCAGATGTCCTTTAGAGAGAAAATAGACATTCTTGCTGATGGATTCAAGGTTGCAGCTTTCCTCCAGGTTGTAATGGCTTGAAATTATAAAGGAGAAAAACTTAGAAGAATATGTTTTAGAAAAAAGAAAGGGATTAAATTTGAAGCACTTTAAATGTAAGGTGGGTCACTGTATATCACACAGGATATCAAATATATACAACACTGGAACTGAGAAGTGTGGAATGACATAAATTTGAAGTGTAAGCATATTAATGGAATTTAAAACAAGATAAATAAAATTATGTGAAGAAAAAATGGCATCCAGATACTTAGGGATTAAGTTTGAAAGTTCCATTGATAGAATAAAAAAGCAAAAGAATACAGAATTGTATATAAAGTATCCAAATATGTATGAATTTTAATTTAAAAGTCCAAAAGTAAACATATGAAACTGTCGATAGTTATTTTTAGATTTGAGATCTTTGAAAAATGCTTTTTGATCTTATTTCTATCGGTTTTATTTTTTATTTTTATATAAATGAGAAAGCATTGTATTTGAACAAGAATTTACAAAAACCACATTCACTACATTATTTAATGTCAAATCGGCAAAATATTTTCTAACTGAAAAATACAGTATTTTGTTTAAAGTAGTTGGCATATATCCAGCACCACGATTATTTTTACATCTGCCTTTTATAAAATGCTTGACACCAGAAGTGTTTCGGATTTGTTTTTTCAGATTTTGAAATGTTTGCATAGATCTTACTGTTTGAGTATCCCTAATTCATCATATCGACACTCAAATGTTCCTTTAAAAAGGGGAAGAAAGAAACTGAAAGAAAATTCATGCATGTATATAAAAAACTAGTTAAGATTGCTTTAAAAAATGAATTTTGAGTGAAAAGTAGTTTTCACAAGATCGTTTTCAGATTATATTTTTATTGTGAATTGTTCTTTTGAAAATAATATAGCTGTCAACAAAAAATAGTCATACAGCTTGTTTCTCTTGATTCACTGAGGGGAAAGTTTTGTGCTAATAATTTTCTGGACAGTGTTTCATGTCTATATCCTTTACTCTAAACAACTACTGTGAATATAACAATATGCAATGTATCGATTATTGTTACTTTCCTATTGCTCTATTTTGACATTCTGTTTTACTGTAACCTCTTACCTTTTTCTGTTTAAAGTAAAAAAGGGGGAAGTTGTTTTTTAATTACTGAATTTTGTGTAAGTGTTGTATATAAACTTACCCTATTTATTGGATCTCTCTAAAACATCCACAAAATAACCATAAAATTTACAAAAGAGGAAAGTCATGTTGTAAATACCATGTCTACTAATATCAGGTATTTAAAATGAATTACTAAAATCAGAAATTTACAAAAGAGGAAAGTCATGTTGTAAATACCATGTCTACTAATATCAGGTATTTAAAATGAATTGCTAAAATCAGAAAATGAAGTGCTGTTAGTCATTGAGGCTACACCTCAAATGCCTACTGTGTGTCATAAGGAAGAGTCCTACACACTGGACACCAGAAAAACCCACAGTGTAAAACTTTTGGTCATCTCAGAAAACACAGCCAGGCTTGGGTTCCAAAGTCACCAAAGGGAGCAACTGGACTCTGCTACTCCTCTGAAACTGCAGAATCTGGGAGGTACTATCCTTTCCACTACCGCCTGGAGGGACTGGATTTCTCTTCTGATGATAGTAAAACCTGTGAATTTGAGGACTAAAGATTATCAGGCATATAGAAGGCTATGAATGGAATGTTTGTTCTCTCCACAAATTTATATTCTGGAACCCTAACCTGCAATGTGACAGTATTCGAATTGTAATCTTTGGAAGATGACTAGGTTTAGATGAGGTTATGGGGATTTGATAGAATTAATCTCCTTATGAGAAGAGAAAAAGATCAGTGCTTTTTCCCCAAACCAGGTAAGGATAAAATAAGAAGTTAGCTGTCCATGAACAATGACCTGACCATCATGGCCCATGATCTCAGACTTAGCCTAGAAGACTGTGAGAAAGAAATATCTGTTACTTAAGCCACCCACTCTGTGGGACATTTTTATAACAGTCAGAGCTGGCTCAGACACCAATATTCATGCATATTTGCATAATTTGAACATAGAGACACTTTTATTATCATGAGCAAATCAGACCTCAGAAGATTCTTATTTCTAGCTCTTTCCTTTTAGGAAAAATATACTCCCCCATATCCACATATAGAGTTTCAACTACTCAACTAAAATCAAAATATGTCTAAACTTTCAACAACAAACTTTATATTTTTTACTTACTTGACAGAACCTGCTTTAAAGGGGCAGCATGCCTTTTGTGAATTATAACATTTTAAACCACATGATTTTTCATAACCTTACTACTTGATAAATACATTCTTTTAAATATAAGCTATATTTTTAAATGTGTCTTACCTTAATTCAATTTCTAAAACCTTCCTAATATTCTAAATTCTGAAGTTTGAATATAATATTTTAGTAAAAAGATGCCATAGGAAATTTGGAGACCAAGTCTTTCCATGTCATTTTAGAATGAATATTCTTATTTATGTTGATTCAGTGAGTGACCAAATTGAATAGTTTTACTATCCTGCTTTTAAAATAAGCCCAAGGGCAATCTTACGAATGTACAACAGTGCAGCCCAATGCTATTCAGTTTCAATACTAGACATTACAATATGCATTTTCTTTCTTTTTATATTACTTATAAAATTATATTCCTAAAACACAGAGAAATTGAGCCAGGAGGTATTATAGACAGGTCAAAAAGTTGTAATTTAATTATACAATCAATGATTAGACTAGTAATTATTGAAGGCACTATCAGGATTTCTTTGTATTTTCTCTGTGAGTTATCTTAAATGAAAGATGTTCTCTGAATTCTAACTTAATTATTTTAATATACTTTAAATGAATAGATTTCAGAAATCATTTTAAAGCATATTAAGTCAGAGTGAAATCCTTCCTCCAACTTCTCTTAGGTTTTATCTGTGGTTTATGAAAATGAGTTTTGGTCAAGTCCTTTCTCTCCTTCCATTGTGCTCTAGAAAATGAAGAACAAATGGTTCCTCACAGTAGCTCGGTCACTTGCAGAAACGAGAGTGCCTAAACCAGATGCAGCTCTTTGGATAAAAGATACTGGATGTGACTTGCATTTCAATCCTTGGGAAAGAATTACAGCCTTTGAAATGAAAGTTATGGTCACTCACTGTAGTTTCAACTTTAAAAGGAATCACCCCTATTTCCTTTTACTTTCATATAAAATTCTTAGTGTTCCGACAATAAAAGTAAAATATTTATTCTCTCTAGAATTTCTGGGACTAAAATCACAAAATTTTGCACCATACAGGATCCTCAGGAGTTACATGTTTTCTTCTTTTATTTCCAGTGCCCCAAGGCTCCCAAACTTTTTTCATGTGAAGGTACACAGAGAACACAAAATATTCTCAAGTCTGCTGACTACATGGAGGAGACTGCTCACTGCTAGATATTGCAGATTTGCTGCTTGGGTTGCACAGATCCTTCCCAGCTTCCCTGATGCATGAGGGACACAAATAAGTGGACACCTTTGATTCATATACCATGGCACAAATGGTTGAGAAATGTACTAAATAAGACCACGCCAATCATTTCACAAACATAAAGTGATAAATTAAAGATCATTCCAACAGCATTAATTCATTAGGCACTGACCCTCCTTGTAGTTTTAAACCCTGGACAGGGAAGATGAAACTGCAGCAGATGCCACGCTCTGCTGTCAGCCCTGCTCAGGCCTCATTTTCTTCTCACTCACGCATCCCTTTCTTGGCACTCTGCAGAGCAGAATGGAGGTTCCTTGTTCATCACTATGCTTCTCCTCTGAAAGCAACTCAAATTCAGTGTTGATTCAGCAGGGGAGGAGGCTGTAAAGTCCATTACTTGGGTCAACCCTGAAGTATCTTCAGAATGTCAGAGCTCTATGAGGGGCCAAATGGCTTCTGGTCTACCTGTATTTGAGTTCAACTGCCCAATTTTGCTTCTCACAACCTCTTAGTGAACTTGTTTCAGAAAATACTCCCCAAAACGTCTTCTGAATGCAAATCTTGTTTCGTGCGCAATAGACCTAAGAGAGGAGCAGAGACAAATGAAGCTTGGAACATACTCTTACTATTTTAGAATCAAAAGGGATTGACATATAGTTAATCAAATAGAAACATGAAGGATGCCATAGTATGTAAATATGTATGATGATGTGTAGTTTATCCATTGAAGCACAAAAGTGGGTCCAATACTTCCTAAATAACAGGTGAGAGGAAGAAGACCCTCAGGGAAATCAGGCAACATAACACAGATGCAGCCCTCGCAGCAGCAATTCTCATTGCCCAAGGTATGATACTTCATGTTAAATAATTTTTTATTGAGTTAATAGTGCGGAGATAGTCTTACAGTTTATCATTTTATTATTATTTTAATCATTGTATCATTTTAAAGGAAAGGCTAATGGTAAATTATAAGAAAGTTTTGTTTTGGCTTACTGTTTCAGAAGTGATAGGTTGGCCCCATTGCTATGGGCTAGTGGTAAGGCAGAAACATCCAGCAGAAAAAACATAGCTCAGGATAGTTGCTCACCTTACACCCTAGAAAGGAACAACCCCAGAGACCACCTTCCTTCAATTGGAGCCTAGCTCCTGATCTTTCCATTACCTCTCAATCATTGATCCATCATTTGAGGATCAATAACACACAAACATTTGGAGAACATTCTGAATCTAAGCTATAAAAGATAACATTTTAAATATTGCTGACAGGTGTTGTTTTTTAGAGTTAGGAGTAGTCTGATCTGGTTCCAGTAAGGATGAAACAAAGTTAGTGTAGAAGCAAAGACCACATTGCAAATATGGCTTGTGGGCTCAAGGTGTCAGCCAAGGTTGTTAGTTCTTGTTTTCCCTCACAAACCTTTAAAAATATATGTTTACTGAGTCAGTGCATTAGTTAAGGTGATTGCTGCAGTAACGTAGAGATTTCAAAATGAACTGATATAAATGAAATTGAAATGTTTCTTCCTCATTATTGGATAAAGTTCAGTGGCATAGACTGTCAATGTCCTTGCTTCAGGACACCACTTCAGGTTTTTTTTTTTTTAAACTTCTGAATTTCCCTAGTTTCCATACTGGAAATTGGGTCCTGTTTCACCTGTGCACCAGCACAGGGAAGAGCTAGTGTATGAAGGATGAGAACTCAATCCATATTTTAAGGTCAACCTGAAGGAGGGAAATTCCTTTTATCCACATTCTATTATCATAGTTCCAGTCACATGTTCCAGCCATTTGTAGGGAACCTGGGGGTCAGATGGCCATAATTTCAGCTTAGGAAGGTAGGAAAGAAGAAGTGGCCCTAACACAAAAAGGGAACAGAGGATCTGTTTTAAATGTTTTAAAAACCTGGAGATTTCACATTAGAAGCAAGATTTCTGTCTTGTATTGAAAATTGGGCCTGAACTTTTATATGGCAGTAATCAGATAGTTTCCTAGAAGTCATTAACTTCAGCAAACACAGTTCTTTTTCTTTTTTTTTTTCTTTTTTTAAAATTTTTTTATTTTTGCGGCACTGGGGATCGAACTCACAGCCTTGCACCTGCCAGACAGGCGCTTAAGCCACTGAGCCAAACTCCCAGCCCCACAGTTCTTTTTCTAAGACATACATAACTAAAAAAGTGTGTACAAGTTACAAAAACCTTTTCCATGCTTAAATGGTAATATATAAATCTTGAAAAAATTCAATGCAATGTGTATTAATAAAACATGTTTTAATAAAAATGTGAAGAGAGAAATAATCTTTGTTAAAACTTTATAAATTAAAATGACTGACATTCCAAACATGTGTTTTACAGTGTAATTATATTTTCAGTAAAAATAGATGAAGTAAAAATACATTTTTAATGATGGAGCATTTATAATAGTATGTGTTTAATCTTGGAGATATCAGGTATACTTAGCAGGAGCAAGCATTTGAAAATACACTCAATTAGAAGTATTATTGCCAAGATTGTGAAAAATATGTCTAAATTTTTAGACTAATGGGGGAAACATTTTAGCCACCTGTATCATTTAGTACTATAAAGCAGGACAGCCTAGATCACAAAATATGACTGTAGTATCCACGCCACATAAGTTTGAGGCAGGTCCTGGTTTGCAATGGCATCCTCAGACTTACAACTCAAGGGCCATAATCTAGTACCGGCCCCATTTTAGTTTTGTGCAAAATTATAGGCCAGGGATCCCAATGTACTTAACAACCTCAGAAGATTTTTCTTCAAGGAGAATCTTTATTGGACATATGGATACCTGGTCAGTCCACACAAGAGTCAGCCTATTTATAATGTTTGAGAGCAAGAGTACTGAGACAAAAGCAATTCTGTGTTCACTGAGTATCACTCAACATGGGAACTAGTATCCTTGAGCAAAATATTCTGGCTAGCCAGGACAAATACTGTAATTGTGAGGAACCCACCATGCCCAGAGAGCTGAGGCCGGTTCACTGTTAGTCCTACAACACCAAATGCAGAACATCAAGTATGAATTCGTTTTATAAAATAAATGCCATTTCTGTGCAGCAATGCTTTGTAACCATTCTGATGTGCCACACTTAAAACTTTAGGTTTCTAGGGAAATTTGTAGGAGAGGTAAGTCCTGGATCACTCTTTTTAATAAAAATAATTTGGATGTACTGTAATCCTTTCTTCTTGACACATTTTTATAATAAATGTGTTTTGGAGGAGACTGGTGATGACACGTATGACATGTGAGTGGCATGTCGTTGATTAATATTTTGATGAGAAGTACATTGAACATACTAGGGCACATTGGTTAAAAATTTGGGTTTGTCTACTTACTGTGTTCCTCATTATCTCACACTAACTATCAGACACCATCATCCTCATCTCTGATTTTTTTTATTGTGCTTGGTAGGTAGGAATTGTTATGTCACTTCAGACTAAAACAAAGGTACATATGATTCTTTCCAGTTAACAATAAAGGCAGGTTCTCTACTTAGTCTTCTTCTCTATAATTCTGTTACTAGTGTGTACACGAATTTATGCACAGATTTTATGTGAAGTCCCAAGTGCATATTGGGACCCTACTGGAATCAATGTATATGGAGCCAAATAAAAGGCATTCCACGTCTCATTACTTTGATCTTTCCTCAGATTGACAGCCACATTTATCTCAGAAAATTTCATGACGCAAACAACAAAAAAATTAAGAATTGGGACTTTCTAAGAGCAAAAATGTAACTAGAATGAAAATCTTATTTGTTCACCTGTTTTACAAGTAATCAAAGAAGTTGGAATCAGAAAATCTGGGCCTTGGTCCTTTCTAACATTTGGGAGGAGAGTTGCTGAGAGAAAGTGAGGGTGTTGACAGAGTGGAGAAAAGTATCTGAGACTTCCTTCTGGTAGTGGCAGAGATTTAATCTACCTTAACCTCACCTCCCTATAGACTTGGGGTTGGAGATAATGTTTTATGAGTGCATTTGCAAGTGCACACAAAAACCACATAAGTTTTCCATACTCTTCTGTGTCATTTATTATATTTTTGCTCCATCTAACCTGGTCCTTTATGCTGAAAATAATGTTTTCTTTGCAAGATTACTAGAGCAATTTTATTACTGAATCTGTGATTTTCCAGGGATAGTGGCTATTTCATTCATTTGCCTTTTAATTTTCTAGAGCCTCTATCCAAAGAGAGGATCTGTTTCTGTCACTTGTGCTACTCTATACAAACAAGCCATGTGAATTCAGGTGGCTTTGCCTGTCTATAAACCTCTTCAGATGCCCCCTAATAAGGATGGGGATGCACAAGACACCAACATTTGGGAAGGACAAGCTTCAGTATTGGGCGACTTTACTTTCCCCAGAAGCACAAAACACAGAGTTTGTTCCACGTTTTCCAAAGAACATATAGAAAAACATCTTACCCGTCACTTTTCTTGGCTTCTGAATCAGTCAGACTCAGCTAAGTGCTATAAAATATCAAACACAAAATTCAGTGCCTTTATGCAATAAATTTATGTTGGATTTTTGCATCAAGCTCCGACATTGCTGAAAATTATGGAGGAGCTCTGTTTTATACCATCTTTCAGAAACTCACATTTGTTTTTTATCCTAGAGCTTAAAACCTTCTGATAGCCAACAGAGAAAGGAAGAGACAGCACAAATAACTGCCTACAGGTTCCTCCCAGGGTTGGTTCCCAGTCTCCATTAGGGCCAGATACATGAGATATGTTAGTAAAACAATCAGAGCTAAATGGAAAGGATGCTGCCAAATGCTGTCATGTTCTGTGCCCAGAAGGCAAATAAACGTATTTAGGTGACACACAACAATCTCTACTCTGCCTTTGCAACACCACACTTTTCTCAGTTCTTCCTTAGTCAGTAGTCTTCTCTCTGTAGAGTCCTTTGATGCCTGCTTCTTCTGACAAACTCCAAACACTGCCCTAAAGGTGAACCTGGGTTTCTTCAGCTCTATGTAACTTTCAGTCATGATTCTTCAAGTCTTCTGAATCACATACTATTCCCTCCATTTTTTCCTGTCTCTAGCCTTCTCTCTCCTCCTTTATTTCCTGTATTCTTTTAAAAACTATGTTGTTGTTCTCTAAGCATTGCAGATAACGCTAGCCGAGGTACTGGTATGTAATCTCTAAAGACATCTGATGGTGTCCTGTTTCCTCCCATAGTGATCTCTGTAACATATATAGGCACAGTGGGATGGCAGAGCCAATGAACTATAGGAATGTCAACTGGGTATGATCCTCAAGAAAGAGGCTATGAGTTCCCAGGGCATAAAAGTTTACATATCAGAAGCTGGTACTGGTATGTCATCTTTAAAGCCATCAGTGTCCTGTTTCCTTCCATAGTGACCTTTGTAAAATACATAAAGCACTGCAGGATGACAGAGCCAGTGAGCTCCAGGAATGTCGACTGGGTATGAGCCTCAAGAAACAGACTATGAGTTCCCAGGGCATAAAGTTTGCATATCAGAAACTGAAGCAGCAGCCTCCTACAACAATTCAGTTGCTATTTTGATTGGGTTATGCAAATTGATCCCCCTGCATATCTTTATCTCTGCATTTTGCAGAGATACCTTTCTCACTACCTTGCTAGTCAGCTCAAGCTACTCACATAGTTCCCGCCATCCTCACTGTCACTCATCTTCAAGCCACCCCCTTGCTTCACTAGTTAATAAATTCTGGGAGAGGCCTAGGATCAAGGCCTTTGCCTGCATGTCCTCACGAGGATTGGACTCAGGACCCCTTGCCTGCCCTTAACTTTGGATATGTCTCAGAATCTTTATTCTTGCTGTGGGTTGCATTGGAGGTGGTAGATTGGAATTAACTTGCCGGGATTCCAATAATGTCTCAGTGGAATTATAAATATAATTTCTTGGATTGTGAGAAAGACTAGAGAAAGGATTATAGTACTTGGATTACCATACTCAATGTTTGGGATTACAATATTTGGTGTTTAACATGGCCAGAACACATGATATTCACAGCATAAGAACCGACCATCATCTGGGAGACAACCCACTGGAACTTGCATGTTGAATCTTAAGGTAAGCGGAGCACTTTCCTAATTATTTTGCTCAGAAGCAACTAGTAATTACAGTTTCCCAATAACTGAGGTAAATGATTCCAATAATCCCACAAGAAAACACGGGGCACACTCTGCTTTTAATTTCCTACTCCTCAAAGAACTCAGACAGAGTGTCCTAGGTAACGGGGTTCAGGGTCCTAACACTTTAAGTTACTTAGACAATATAATTCAAGGTTTTCAAATGGTGCCAAGCAATGTCACCCACCTAGCTCACACATGTCTTTCACCCACACAATTTCTACATTTTGAATTACAATTAAGGACACTCATTTCAGAACAAGCGGAAAGTAACCAGGATAGTGAAGATACAAACATTCAGGCTATAACACAAGAAATGGTATCTGGAGTGGGCAAATATGCTGATGTAAAAGCTCAAGCACATGCCCTGCCTCTTCTTTTCATACAGTGTAAAGAACTACTATGTCATGCATGGGTTTCTGTCCCAGAAGACGGTATACCTAATAAACCCTTTACCCAAATTTTACAAGGCCCTACAGAAACTTATACACAGTTTGTAGCTAGACTACAGGAAACATTACATAGACAGGTCTCTCATGGAGATGCCGCTAAAATTATCCTTCATCAGTTAGCATATGACAATGCTAATGAAGACTGTAAAAGAGCATTGGCATCAGTCCTTCACGCTACAGATTTATCCACTTATATTCAGACATGCCAAAATATTGGATCTACCACTCATGCTTCAATACACATACCACAGGCTATATCCCAACATCTTACTGATAGATTAAATGTAATTAAATGTTTTAACGGTGGCAAAGGAGAATATGCTAGCCCACACTATGCAGCATCTCTAAGGACACCAGTTCCTTTGACTACTCAGGCTGCACCTAGTCTGTGTCCACGTTGTATGAAAGGGTTTCACTGGAAGAAACACTGTAAATCTAAATTTCTTAAGAACGGCACACTCTTGCAGAAAAACAAATCACGTGCCCACACAAAATATCTCAAGAATAAGAGACCCCTCAGCCTATACCCCAGTAATTCAAAACCAGCTAAGCTAGTTTTTTCCAGTCCTAATCAGGCTAGCAACAATCTCTCTGTGTCCCTCATTTCCCTGGTTCATCAAACCAATCACAGTACTCAATTAGATTTACCTGGGGCTCCTTGCATTCGTTCATTGGGAGTCAAAAAGCCAATTCTGATTCCCACTAAAATTGCCACTTCTGCCATTAATCCTACACGTGAACCTGTTAAAAATGAGCCTTTAAGCAATATGATTTATCTTTCCCAGGGTATTTCACTTCATACAAGTACTGATAAAATAAATGACAAAGCTTTTACTGGATTGGTGGATATAAGAACTGATGTCACAGTAGTAAATAACCAATCATGGTTGCCTACTTGGTTGCTTAGACCGTCCTCCCCAGCTTTGATAGGTTCAGGCTCCAATCAGTCACTACTGCTATTTTATGCTGGCCATGATAGACAGATAGGCCTGGTAACATCACGTGTTGCACCCTCAGTTAGCCAACATAAGCTGAAGTTGAATTTGTAATAAAGGCCATTGGTTCTTCTGTACAAAAAAGGTTGGAGATCTTATTAACTTTATTAAATGAACAACAACAAGGTGATGAACTCAAGCCCACACTATTACAAGTTACTTTAAAACTGTGGGATATATTCAGTAAAACCACTCCATTCCTTTCTGATCATGTTACAACCTATTTTAATCTCCCAAATTCGTTGTCATTAGGTGACTATAATGCAAATGGTCTGGTAAATCTAGCTTGCATTTTTAACAATTTGAGACAAGCCCATAAATGTTTTCATTATATTTCTAAATTTCTATTAAAGACATTTAAAATTACTTTAACACAAGCTGAACACACTGCATTATTGTATTTTGCCTGTAAACATTTCTGAACCTCTTCTTCAACAGAGTTATAATCACAGAGGTTTTACCACTAACCTGTTTTGTCTCAAAAATAATGCACATATATACTCTTGTAACAAGCTTCATGTCTTTGCATGCATGCATTCATGCCTCTATAGACACCTTCCATGCTACCTATCATTCAGATAAACAAACTAAACATATCATACATCACTGTGTATCAGCTTTTTCTAATTTAAGGGTATCACAAACAATAAAACCTGATATTGGTCCTGCTAATATTAGCAAACATTTTCAGTGTTTTCCTAATAAGTAGAATATGAAACATGTCACAAAGATACCCTATAATCCCAAAGGCCAGGAAATAATTGAGCATACTTATTTTAAATTAAAAATCAATTAATCAAACAAAAGCAAGAGAGAATACAGGGTCAGAACTCTCCTCAAACATGTTTAGATTTTGCTACATATGTTTTAAATTTTCTGAACCCTACCCCTAATTCCGATTTGTTGCCAACTGTGATACTTTGGGGATAAGAGTCTGACCATTCTCTGAAGTCCTTACACCCTGCAGTTTGGCGTGACCTCCAAACAGGTGTTTGGAATGGTCCAATATCACTCTTAAATTGGGCCCGAGAATATTCTTATATTTCCACAGATTATTGGCGGACATTATGACCATTATAGCTGTTGCGTAGTGAGAATCTCACCCACTTGCATGATGAGTCAAGACCTCGAACCTGACAGTTCATTGTCCACTATCCTGGGAAGGCATGCAGCGGATTGTTTGTGGGGCTTGCCATCTATTTAACAGCCAGGGTTTGGTTCTATCACCTGATAATTTTTTCTTTACAATGTTTGCTATCCTAGCAGCTAGTATATGCATTCCTTTGCTTCAGGGAGAGGAGTACTGGGCTTACATACCTAACCCACCTCTGCTCAGACCCTTAACTTGGATGGACAAACCTCCAGAGGTTTTCCATTCTATAGAGAGCAAAAATTCTACATTTACTATTCTGCCAGGCCCTCATATTTTCGTGCATGTACAAGAACAAGCTAAACTGAATATTACCTCTCATTTTGTATAGCCTCCCTTATATGTAACCCCACTACAACAAGAGTCTAGCCCATGTAAGTCAGCTGTAGATCAGGTTTGGAAGATACAACTGTCAAAGGAATGCTTTGCCTTACTGACCTTAATTTCTATTCCCTCTGATGGTAACCTTGTTAGAGAATTTAAACCTAAGATTCCTATCTGTATTCCAGTGGTTCATGCCCCTCATTTTGAAGAAGGTGATTTGGGCCCTTAGCAGTCTTGTAGAGATCTGTACCATGGGCGGATTACATGCAAATTTAATTATTCTTTTATAGACTGGTGCCCCAGAAGATTTCTTATGTAAAAAGGTTGAGGTTGGCATGAGATTTCCTTTTCAGGCTCACCTGACAATACAATAACTTCAGAAACCTTGTCTAATGTTACATGGTCAGGTAGAGGCCTCAATTCTCCTATTCCTAGACTTACTATCAATGACAAGGCTGGACCCATACAGCATACTCTATGGAAGTTAGCCCTGCCTTTTCATGATGGACAGCTACAGACTGGGCATCTGCAGCCAGTTTATAGAGGAAGAGTCAAAATAGTATTGCAGGATCATAGGTATATAAGAGTAAACATATGTGTTTATGATCCTCATGTACTGTTAGTAGGAAAGATAGAGTGGCAACAAAATATGTTTTCATGTACTGATTGTTACCTAACCCATTGTATCATACTTGAGTTTCTAAAGACTCCACAATAATAATCATGAGCAGGATGCCTGAAATTTGGCTTCCAGTCAACCTAGCAGAGCCTTGGTATCATTCATCTACTGCTCTCTTGGTAGAAAACTTGATTAAAAGATTTAACAGTGGAACCAAGAAGATGCTTGGGTTGATTATTGCAGGGATTACTTCCCTAGTGCTTTTGATAGCCAGCACAGCAATTGGCTCCACAGCATTAGCACATTCAGTACAAACTGCTCACTTTGTAGATAATTGGACAACAACTGCTGATGAGAGCTGGAAAATTCAGAGAGAACTGGACATATAGTTGCAAACCCAAGTGAGCATTCTAGAGACCTCTGTCCTATGGATGGGAGATCAGATTGAAAACTTACAGTTACAACAAGGTTTGAAGTGTCACTATAATATGACATGATTTTGTATCACCCCATTGCCACATAATAAAAGCCTACATCCTTGGGGAATGATTAAAAGGCATATACAAGGAGCAATTCATCAGAATATTACTAGGGATATAGATGTCCTTCAGAGACTAGTGCTGTCTATGTCACAACAGTCATCTACCTTTGATACCCAAATTAAGGATTGGAGTAAGTTTGATGATGCTGTAGAACAACTGAATCCATTTGTGTACCTCAAGGCTCAGTTTTGGTTTTATACTGGAATTAGTGTTCTCATTTTATTGTTTATAATTTTTCTCATTAAAGCCTGTCATAGAGGATTCACTGCACGAAGATGACTAGAGGCCATGCAACCACAACTAACCCTGCTGGAGCTACAAGACAAGAAAGGGAGAGATGTGGGAGGCAACTAGCAGGTCCCCTTGAATGCAGATCAATTGGTGCAACTTTGATTATATCGAGAGTTATTTCCTTATGTTGATATATACAGAGCTGACTATGGTATTTCCTTCTCTCTTCAATTGGCTCTAAGCATTGAAAATAAGGCTAGCTGAGGTACTGGTATGTAGTCTCTAAGGACATCGGACAATGTCCTGTTTCCTCCCATAGTGACCTTTGTAAAATATATAAAGCACAGTAGGATAACAGAGCCTGTGAGCTCCAGGAATGTCGACTGGGTATGAGCCTCAAGAAACAGACTATGAGTTCCCAGGGCATAAAGTTTGCATATCAGAAACTGAAGCAGCAGCATCCTAAAGCAATTCAGTTGATATCTTGATTGGGTTATACGAATTGATCCCCCTGCATATCTTTATCTCTGCATTTTGCAGAGATATCTTTCTCACTACCTTGCTAGTCAGCTCAAGTTACTCACATTGTTCCTGCCATCCTCACTGTCACTCATCTTTAAGTCACCCCCTTGCTTCACTAGTTAATAAATTCTGGGAGAGGCCTAGGATCAAGGCCTTTGTTCACATGCCCTCATGAGAATTGGACTCAGGACCCCTTGGCTGCCCTTAATGTTGAATATGTCTTGGAATCTTTATTCTTGCTGTGGGTTGCATTGGAGGTGGTAGATTGGAATTAACTTGCCGGAATTCCAATAACGTCTCAGTGGAATTATACATATAATTTCTGGTATTGTGAGGAAGACTAGAGAAAGGATTATAGTACTTGGATTACCATACTCAATGTTAGGGATTACAATACTTTATTAACACTGTTTCAGATAAGCCCCATACCTCCTCCTCTCTGCATGTTATCAGAAATGCAAGAAGTAGCACATATTTGAAATTTACATTGAAAGCTAATCAAATCCTCAGTTGCAAGTCTAAAAGGGGCAATTACTAGTTTTTTGTATTGTGTAGTACAAGGTGGCATGATAATAACCAAACTGTTCTTTAACTCTCTTTGATCTTGAAATTATTTTCTATGATTGTTCACAGCAGAGTAAGAAAGGGGATCTGGGTTCTAATAATTCCTCCTATCTTGCTGCTTCTTATCCCTGACTCACTTGCATTTCACAATAAGCAATACCTTTGATATTAAGCCATTCTGGAGTTTTCCAATGAAAAGCTTTCAAGAAGGACAACTTGTCTTTTAGTCCCACCCTCCAGGCACTTGGTATTCAGCTTTTCAGTGCCCCTCACTCAATAGAATGCCTTCTGTTTTTTAAGAAATATTAGTAACACCTGCTTATTGTTCACTGATATTTTATTTTCTGATAACTTTGCCAAGAAACATCCTTATTTATAGTTCTTTTAGCAGTAAACTGTTTCACAAATGAACTTTAACTTAAAATCCACTCAGCAATTTTTTGTCTTCACTCTTTCCAGTGATCTATCCCATTGTTTACGAGCAAAAAACACCTCTGAATTTATATTTTCCCCTTCAATATCACCATAGGATTCCAGACTCTTACATTTTACTTTTTTATGGTATCCCATATTGAATCTTTGATAGATATCATATATATATGATAAATGAAATAGAACCTTTAATTATGTTCTCTTGGCACCCATTTTTCTCCATGGCATTTCAGTATCATGCAAAGAGATAATTTAGAGAGTGTTCAATTCCACTTTGCTTGATGATAAATTACTCATTATTACAATGTGAATTTTCTAACCTCCCAATGGAAGCAATAGTTAGACTCTCTCAACATCAGGCCTCACAATCACTTTCGTCAATCCCCTGCTCCCTAACACCCCTGCTCTGAATATTTTGATTGTGGTTTTCTTTGTCAGAATAGAAGCAATCACTGTACTCATCAGATAAGTTGAAGAAGCAAAAGTTGCCCACTGGACAGTGGAGTAACCCATGGGAACTCTGATAATCCTATTGATTATTTGACTTTTTACAAGTTATTATTGTATTTTAAATTTAAAATCTAAGTCAAAACAAGTATTACGTTGCTTTTAGTCTTATATTCAACATTATAACACGATCCTGAGATAACTACAAGTAAATATATTTTATTGCTGTACTCATGTTGGTTTTTACTTCTTGGTAAACAAGACTTAGAGTTGTAGAACTTGAATGAGTATCGTACATTTTTCCATTATGCGAAAACCATGCCATCAATAAACAGTATTCAGATCTTAAAACTCTTCTTGGAGTCTAGGGGAAAAGTGTGTTTGATATATATTCTGCAAGTTATGCATAGTTTTTGTAATTAAACTATAAATTTAGTAATGCAAATATAAAATAGTGTAAATTTTAAAGCACCATATCACATAGTCATATTTTGGCAAGAATATTGTAACTAGATGTTAAAGTTACTTAGATGCAAAGCATATTATGCAAATAAGTCTAGTTCAACTTTCTTATAAAATTAAGAACAAAAATAAGTTTTAACAATATGATAGGTAGAATACTTAGTAAAATGAGTTTCAAGACTTACTGCATTTGTGTCTGAAAGTAAAGGACACCTCTGATTCAAATGGCATGTGATTAGCAATGGCAAGTGCATCTTCTCTAAAATGCTAATTAAAATTCTGGTGAAGATGTGGAGCAGAGGGTAAAAATTCAAAATATAAAGAGAAAACTCTGGCAGAACACCTACAGCTATAATCTTGGAAGATTTGACATTAATTATAAGTCAGAGGGCTCCGGATTGAGAAAAATCTTCCAGGGCTTTACCATGTAATGTAGTGTAATGTAATGTAATGTAATGTAATGTAATGTAATATAATGTAATGTAATGAGTCTGTTTCAGGAAGCAGACTACTTGCAGCAGAAAGGAAAATGTTCAGTGCCACCTTTGCAGCATTTTGCCAGGTTTACATACCCAGAGTGAACACCAATTTGTGCCTTCATGCATATCTCTGAAAGCAATGTACGCTTGCAAGTTAGTGTTTTCCATTTACCCTATCTATCCAGAGGAGTAAGGGGTTACAGTGTGAAAGGAGTTCTCAATAGAGGTAAGGTGATAGTCACAAACGCTTTCTGGGTAAGAATTTTTTTTTAATCTCTGGAGTTCAATGCTAAGAATAGTGCTTAGGGTAAATTTTTATTAAATATATGAATACAGAAAATTGACTGGAAATGTGATCTTCAATCTCATTTCACCATAACATCTCAGGTAAATTCAAATGATATAAGACAAACCACAAAATCATTATCATTATTATACACATCATCATTTAGTATTTTAATAACTAACATTTATAGAGATCTGTGCTAAAGTCTAGACACCCTGGTAAATATTATTTTATATTATCAATTTGACAGTCTTGGGATGTTGACCATAATCGCATTATCTTCATTTAAAGTAAACCTACTAAAGGTACTAAAAGAGCAGATCTAGAATTTGAACACAGGCAATGACTGTATAACCCAAGGTCTTAGCTAAATGCAAGGATACTCTGGCAGATACTGCTAAGTGAATGTTTTTTCTCTTAATTCATATAGTAATGTAGTCACTAGCTTTGCTTTTGCATATCATTTCTGGACGACGTTTTACAGACTCTGTTAAATTTAACTATAGCCACTTGTCTGTGTCCAAGCTGATGTAAAGAAATGAAAGTGATTGGGCTACAATGTGAGCAAGGCCAGCCTGAGCTACATAGTGCGACCCTGCCTTGAAAAATATAGGGTCGGGAGTTTGGCTCAGTGACTTAAGCGCCTGCTTGTCAAGTGTGAGGTTGTGAGTTTGATCCTTGGTACTGACAAGAAAAAAAAAAAAAAGAAATGAAAGCGATATTTTCAATCCTAGAGCATTTAAAGGAAGAGAATTGTGGAGAATATACTTTGCTTATTTCTTCTTCACAAGAGTCTCTATGATTGCCGCATTAGCATCAGACACTTTACATTACTGTGTATAGTGTTTGTTTCCCATGATGTGAGTCTCTTACTGGCCAAGATCAAGTTAGTTTACTGTTCACTATTGTTTTATCGCTCCTTTGAGAAAAATGAAATGAAATGAATTGAACTCTAGAACCACAATGTGTAAAAAGAAATTTTATTCTGAACATATATGTCTTATCAAAATAAATATTTTGTGACACACCAAGTGAAAGCAAGCAAATCAGAAGCTTTATAAAAGAAAATTAAGTAAGAAACCCACAAGTCTGTCTCATAAAATTTGTGAAGATTCTTGCCTTAAAATCAACCACTTGGGTTCCAAAATCTTGACTATCAGTATGTCAGACCAAAAAAAATCTTGGCATCCTAAGAAAGGCATCCTCTGTAATATCTACAAACCTGGGATCTTGGAAGACTATGAATAAGGAGTAGGAGTAAGATAAAGAAAGGCAGGAATTTTAGTTGAAAAAATAATTATTTCACAGAAAGTAAAAATCAACTTTGCTTTCTGGACAAAGTTAAAAATTTTCTCTACAGAAGCAAAGGAAATAAATTTCCTTGATGTTATTAAAGAGGGTCTCATTATTATTACTCACTAGAAACCAACTCTTTGTTTATTATTTGCAAGTTTTTATTATGATTATCCCAATGTTGGTCCACTATTGATACATAATCAGGCCATCAGAAAGTACTTTTTGAAGGAATGTACCTCCACAAAATTAAGGCTATATATAACAGACCCACAAGTAACATTATACTGAACAGACAAAAGTCAAAAGATACTTTTATTAAGATGTGGAACAAAGAAGGGATGGTCACTTTTGCAATGTTGATAAAAAAATCAATAGCATTTCTAAGTTGAAATAATAAACTACCTGAAAAAAGTCAAGAAATCTTTAGATTCAGCACAATTCCTATCAAAATACCAATGGCATTTTTCATAGAACTAGAAAGAATAATCCTAAAATTCATATGTAACTACAAGAGACCTCAGAGAGACAAAGTAATCTTTAGCAAAGATATCAAAATGAAGACAACATGCTTTCTGACTTCAAAGTACATCACAAAGGTTTAGTCACCAAAAACAGTAAATTACTGGAATAAAAGAGACAAATATGACAGTGGAATACAAAAGAAAGCCCAGAAACAAATGTGTATATTTAAAACCAAATAATTTTTTAAAAGATGGCAAGAGCACAATTTGAGAAGGGCTGTCTAGTGCTATGACAACTAGATATCTGTATGTGAGAAGATGAAATTTAATCCTTATCTCTAATCATATGCAAAAATCAACTCAAAACAGATTAAGTACATAAATATAAGACCTAAAATTATGAAATTATTGGAAGAAAATGTAGGAGAAATACTTCATGACATTAGTTTGGGCAATGACTTTTGGATATGAACACAAATACAAAGGAAGCACAAACAAAAATGGACAAATGGGATAATAACAAACTGCAATGAAAAATGAACAAAATGAAGAAACAACCTAAAACATTGGAGAAAATATTTGCAAACTACATATCGATAGGAGCTTAATAGCCAGTATTTAAAGTTATGCTTCATTTGTGTTTTGAATATTCATTACATTTGAATGAAAACTGTTATGGCTTTTAATGCTAAAATTATGTATTTTTAAATTTTGTACTTAAATTTGAACTCATTGATATTAAATATGAGACTTCTAAAAAATTTAGAGCAAGAAAAACTACTAACATTGACAACATTCCCAAAAGAAACATACAAATTGCTAATAGTTACATAAAAATATATAGGTGCATGCCTTTAATCCCAGGACTCAGGAAGCTGAGGCAGGAGGATCATTGTGAGTTCAAGACTAGCCCAGGGTACAAAGTGAGTTCAAGGCCAGCCTGAACAGCATAATGAGACCCTGTCTCACAAAATAGGGCCAGAGATTTAGCTCAGTGGTGTAAGCGCCTGCCTGGCAACGTGAGGTTGTGAGGTCCATCCCAGGTACCGAAAGATAACAAAGTAAAAATAAAAAATAAAATAAAAATATATAATATTATGAATAGGAAAATGCAAATCAAAATCACAGTAAGACATTACCTCATACTTGTTAGAATAGTTATCAAAAAAATCAGATAAATTTTGTCAAGGTTGTGGAGAAAAGTCAGCCCTTACACACTATTGATGGCAATACAGATTAATGCAGAATTTCTGGAAAAGACTAGCAATTGCTCAACGAATTAAAAACAGAGTTAACATGTAATCAGGGTATCTTTCTACTCGATATACATTTAAAGGAAATTGACATCAATATATCAAAGAAACAATTGTGTTTCATGTTAATTACAGTACTATTCACAACAGCCGAGAAACTGGATCAACCAATGTACACATCAACAGATGAATGAGTAAAGAAAATGTGGTGAATTAATTACTCTTCAAATGTGAAAAAGAATAAAACTTTATCATTAAAAAAAAAACACATGAATGACCCTGGAAAACATAATGTTAAGTAAAACATGCCAGGCATAGAAACAGAGATGCAGTGTGATACCACCCATATTTGAAATCTGAAAATATTGTTTTCATTGAAGTGCAAAGCAGAATAGTGACTCCCAGAGGTCTGAGCAGCTGAAAAGGAGAGGGATGATGCAGAATTGTTAGCCAAAGTATGTGTAAGTAAAGTCATGTCAGAGAAACATATTTCCAAAAAGTATCCAGAATAGGCAAATACATAGAGATAGAAAGTAAGTAAGTGAATATCAGGTGTAATAGAGCAGAAATAGTAGTGAAAATGGTGAAGAGAACTCGGGAAAGACTACGAATCATGATGGAGGCTTTTTTTTTTTTTTTAGTTATACTAATGTTCTAAAATGGAATATATTAATACTTGTACCATTCTGTGATCGCACTAAGAATTACTGGGTAGAATATTTAAAATGAGGCATATAAATTATATTTCAATGAAGCTATTTTTAAAGAATCCACATCTTAGATTGACAGAGAAGAATGAATGTCCTTATAAATCCTGAACTTGGAGCTCTGGATGCCACTTTAGAATCACCTCTTTGGAGTTGGCACTCAGTGTGTTCCATGCACAAAAATGAATATTCATGGATATGTTGTGCCAGAGAATGATGTTCCAGGTTCCTTCTCCTTTTTACTGTTTAATAATAGAATCTTTTAATGTGAGTCGAGTACAAGATTAGAAGAGAGTGAATATTTTCCAGGTTGCCTTGAAGATCTCTGTTGTAATGTGACAATGTAATACTCATTAATACTAAGCAGAGGTGGTAAATCTAAATTCCGACAAGTAACCTTGATACAATTGGCATCTGCGTATCTTTCCTTTCCATTGGGTTGAAGGGCAAGGTACAAACTGGAGTTGCACAGCTGCCATGACTGTGGGGTAGCAATCTGCTGTGGACACGGGGTCCCTGATGACAGAAAAGCTACACTGTTTTAAAAGGCCTGTTGTACATGAAAGAGATAAACTTTTGTCTCTTATTAAGTCACATAATAAATGATATTCATGTACCGATGTACTCTGAAATGTGTCTGAAGAAAATTATTAAGGAAAATATGTAAAAAGAAATGACTTGATAATTTTGGGTAAAAAGAACTAAACTGGATGACTATATTTAACCGGTGTGTACAAAATGATCAGAGAAAATCTTTTTTTAGTGTACACATCAGTGCTGAATGCAGTGTAAAAATACATCTTCATTGATACATGGCTGAGCTGATAGGAATGAAAAGAAATTCTTCAGAAGTGAATAATTTTAAATCTAGAGTGTTAAGCCTTGGAACTAGTGTTGCCTGTAGCATATCTGCTCCATCCTGTTGATAGAGAATCTGGCTATTGGAAGAAATTTGAAGAGTCAGAAGACGAAAGGTTAGACAGGAAGTGCATTCAATACAGCTGACGCCACTGCCAGACTGCACTGTAGCAAGTTGACTAGAAGAGAAAGCAAAAGAGAGGCATTTTACAAAGAGGGAGTGAGGTCTACAATTATCTTGACCTTGATTTCAGAGAGCATAAAAAACGGCTCTCAGAAAATTTATAAATAAATGTGTACTCTGACTTGTATTTAGAAAAATTCATAGAATTTACAGAATCAGAAAAAACCTGGAGGTACAATATATATTTCAATTGGTTTCAAGTGTTATGTTTTCAAAACTAATTAGAAAACTAAAATTTTGTTTTGGGTAATGCATTTTAAATATAGGCCTTAATAATTTCTCAAAGAAAATGTGTAGAAATATAAGTCATAATTTTAAAGATCTGTAAATATAATGAAGAGAAAGGGGAAAATAAATGAGTCTACAAACCCAAAATATGTGGAACTGCTGATATGGGAATAAAGATATAATAAATGTAATGATGATGTTCTTGTTCAAACAAAGTATTTAAAATAGCAATTAAAATTATGATTAAGAATACTATATTAATATGATATGGTATATTTCATTAAAAATAAAATTTCATGTTGAGCATGGTGGCACATGCTTGTAATTCCAGCATGTGATAGGCTGAGGCAGGAGGATTGCTACAAGTTTGAGGCCAGCCTGAAGTACAATGCAAGACCCTGTCTAAAAGAATGAATGAACGAATGAATAAATAAATAAATAAAATATAATTTCAAATATTAAAAAATCTAAAAATTGATTTAAAAAAAATCAGTTTGGAAAGTGGAACAATAGGTAGGACATATTGAGAAAAATGGTAAACAGGATTACACATTTTAAAAATAAAGAGAAGCCAATATATGATAAAAAGTTAGGAAACAAAACGTGAAGGAGAAAATTAAAATAAAGAATACAGAAATATTTCAATGTGTTACAAAAGAGTATAGGAAGAATTGAAGAGTTATAATTTTCAAAATGCATAAGTTTATAATAATTAGGCATTAATGACAAATACAATTATTCAGTTGTTGGAAGACTGATGATTCTCAGTCAGTAATAACTAATAAATCTTTAGAGACACAATAATGAAAATCACTGAATAAAATCAAATCAGTTAAAAGATTTTAAAATTTTCCAACAGGGATAGACTTCCTATAAAAAAAAGAGCAATTAGTGTACCGACTTCTTGATTCCTAGTAACAACAAAGGTCTCAGGAGAAAGTGAAATAGTATCTCTGAATAATAAGAAGAAATTGCCATCAATGTAGAATCTTGTAGTCAGGGTTGCTCTCTTTCAGTAATAAAGATTTTTCTTAAAGCATATGTTGATAAAATTTCCTCACTAAGGAAAGTTCTAAAGATTATAATTTTCAAAAGAAAGATTTGGAATGAAAGAATTGTGAACTAATGCAATAGTATATATTGAATAAATTTTAAGAAGATGTATGGCTACCATTATCTCTAAAACAATTTCTTAAAGTTGGTAAAGCTACATTAATGAAATGGCAATGGAAAGATTCAAATTTAAGAGTTTAACCACAACACTTTTTCATGTATAGAAGTTCTAGAAACTCTTCTAATACATAACATTTGCTTGCTATGAGCGCGTGCGCACACACACACACACACACACACACATACACACAAAAGATTTCATGTGAATTGTAATCATTACCATAAAAGAGAAAGAAGAAATACAACTTTTTATCCTCTATGGAAAATGTTAATATAGTTATATAGTTATATAGAATAATATCACTATGAAAAGCATTTTAAAATAATGGGTGGTATGAGAGCAAAGTGGGTTAAGGAAGGAATTAATATTTAAGTAGCTGGGGCACAAAACATGTCTTACATTTGATTTTAAAATGTAAAAATATTAAGGCTAATGCTTCTGGAAATTTCAAATGCAATAATTACTATAAAGAAGATCAATATGGGTCCATATACTAGAAACTGAGATTGAAAGCTGAGAATTATCACTGATATCACAGAAAAATTGAGGCAAATTGAAAAAACCAATATAATAGTCAAACTCAAACATACATAAGAGACCACTTATTGAGTACTAGCAACAATAAAATAAGATAATTGTTTTATTATAAATACTCATTTACCCATTAGATGATAAAGTATTAAATTCAAACTTTTAAAATCAAAACAAGCAAAATTACTAAGAAGTAAATTTAAAATAGAATCTCCTAAAACATCTTTCTCTTCAATTTCAGTTACATATATGGATGACTAAGTTTTATATGCATATTTTTGAATTATATATATATAATTGATGAGCCTAAATATTGACCTATATTTATCTTGATGTCATTCTACCTTACAGATGCTGACATCTGCTTCAAATGATAAAGAATAGTTTTTGAAATGATTTCCACGGAGAAATATTAAAAATTCTGCAGCAAAATTGAATAGGCTACGAGATACTAGCATAGTATTCAGCCTAAAATTTATTAAAAAATAAGACGTGATGGTCTTCACAAGTGTATAAATATATAGGAGCACCAAAATGAGAATTGTTCAAAATCTATAACAAATAGATACTAAATTTTACTGAGGAATATAATTTAACCATGGAGCACTAACTTGCATGAATTGTGATATGATCAAGCAATCCAGAGTTTCCTTTTCTTTACCAAATGGTTCTGATGTTTACTACGATGAATTAATAAGACAGAAAAACCAAGAAGTCTTTTGTTTACTAGGATGAATCAATAAGACAGCATAACCAAGAAGTAAGTGGAACATTGTCTTCTCAGATACTAAGTCATATTAATAAACAGAATTGAAACAAGTCACTGCAAATAAATTTTGAAAAGAAAATGTGAAAACATGTTAAAAAGGTTAAATTCTACTATGTAATAAAGTCAATACACTTTATCATTGTATTCATTTTATCAAATCGAGTCAAGTGACTAAATAATGTAATGTTCAGTTACCCTCATATTACTCACTTGGGTAAATTATGGATGGAATATTTAAATGTAAAGAAGGAAATCATATCATGCTAGAAAAATTATAAGTGAGATGAGGACTTATTTGGAAACATAAGGTCAAAGGCAGAGAACAAACTTAAACTGGTAGTTTTGACATGTGATTAAAATTTGTGTACAAAATGAAGAAAAATAATAAATATCTATATGACATAAGTAAATTATTATATTACTGGGGCAAAGATCTTTTATATGTGAGTAATAATAAATAAAAATAAAGTAAATAATTCGTTATTATGTTGAGATTATTCCTTTCAAAAGTCATCAAAATATAAATTAAATTTTTGAAATTTTATCATAAATGAAAAACATCTTTATTTTCACGGAGAATTGTGGAAAATAGTATATATAATATATACATACTGAATAAATTATAATGGTGTTATAATTGTACATTATTAAAAATCAAAACACGAGAAGCACATGTTATCTGACATTTGAATGTCACTTTTATATCAAGTAGTAAGTTAGGGCAGAGAGAGCTACTATAAAATCTTTTCCTAATCTCAACTCTGTTACTAGCAATAACTAGCCAAAGTCTTATTTTCCATAGTTACAAATATAGTAATATCTTTTCCATACATTGTATTTATTAATACTGGAAGGAATTTCACTTTCTGTAAAATAAGAAAACCCACCAAATTGAATGCATCTAAATTTCCATTTGAATAACCACTAGCTATACAAATGGGAGAAACTTATATGTACAAAAATTGTCCTTAAATGATTAGAGGACATTTTGCTACTACAGAAGTGTTTTAATTGTGCAACTGTAAAAAAAAAATTTAAAAAGGAAATGAAAAACTGAAAGAAATGTAAGGTAGAGATCATATTTTTTCTTTCCTTGAGTAGTACATTTTATTATACAAAGTAAAGGAAGTCACAAACGTTTCTTTACTGGATACATTCTACTTAATGAATGACTTCTCAAAGTGTCTCTTATGAATCTATCTCAGTTATTGGTCTATCTCCTGTTAAAAGCAGTTGGATGTGATGTCATCATTACTTTTCTATTTGCATGTTGCATTGGTCTGCAAGGGGTTCTATTTTTTAAGCTCTAATATCACTATAGTTTATTAGCCTCTGATGTAAACCCTAGAATTTTATTGGCCAGAGAGAGTAACATTTCTCTATGAATTTTTTCTCCATTTTCTAGTTTCTTTGCAAGTTTTAATCACCTTAAAGTCTTGATGATTTTCTACTCTAACATTAGTACATCATATCTAGTGCTATCTTCATTTTTCATCTAGCACATTAGCCATCCCAACCTCAACCTCACATTAAAGGACTTAGAGATCCTTCGAAGCTGAATTATCAGGTGATAAAGGTTGTTAGGAAGTTAAAAAGAATTCTATTGCTTATTCCTTCATTATAGTTTTAGCTGTTTCACTTAATATTTCATCTCTTTTGGGTGAAAATAACATGTTACTTGTTCACAAAATTCATAATATACATTTGAAACTTCAGATTGATATTCTAGTCATATTATATGGAAACTAAAAAAAGAAAACATTCTAAAGGGGTCATAAGTGAAGAGCCAAGCAGAGCTGAGTACAATAGCTATAACAACTGTTGCCTATATGGTAAATTTTAAAGAAATGAAGTATGAAACTATCCAGATATTGTGAAACTTCTAAAGTACTCTGAATAAACATAGACTTCATTAATATTTTATCTTATGTTTTATTTTATGTAAATATAAAATACGTATAAACATACATATTATATATTTGACTTTCAACTATGTAATACTATAGTTGGCAATTGTTACCTAATAAAACTCAGGTTACTTAATACTGGAAAGTTTTGGAAGTTCCTTTTACTTGGCTGGTAATATAGTTTATTAAACACTTTTATCCAGAAAAATATGCTTCTACATAAACAAATCATGATGAAATTAATTTTTTAAGAGTTCTTGGAGTTTAAACAACAGTTGGAATGTTTTCCTAACAATATGTAAAGAACTTTTAAATTAGAAAGTGCTGCTTGAATATTGGGATTTGGGTTTTTTTTAAAAACAAGAAAAATAAAATCAAAGTAGAGCAACAACAGTGATTTAGTTTCTTAACTACGTTGGACAAATTCTTTTCAATTTCCCACTAGTAAAATAAAAGAATTGATACATGAACTATCACCAGAATGCTTGCTGAGTTCTTTTTTTAATGAATTCTTTTAATTTGAATAGTATCAAAAGGAGAGAGAAAAGGTGTTTATATTCCTGGGTTTTGACCTCAAAGGATAAAGCCAGACATGAGAAAGGATTGTTATCATTAACCCCATTCTGAGAGCAATATTATAAACTACAGACTGCCGATTCTGTTTCTGGAATGTTACCATTCAGTATGCGAGGTCACGGTCTTAAGTATTCCAAAGTCCTTAATTAGCTAGCCATGAACTGTAAGTGTAAATATTTGACAAGACGCAGCAATTAAATTTAAACTCCTGGAACAGTGTTTAGGTTTTTATGTTTGTCCAGTTGACTTTAGATAACTCTTTGTGGTATTACTGAGAAACAGTACTTTCATAAAAGAAATCTAGTTTTGAAAAATTTAATTTTGGAGACAAAAATGTATTGAATTTTAGTTTGAAACAATTTATTTAGAAACATTTATGAATTGTTCCATTGATTTAACTTGAAATTTTTTTTCATGTATTTTATTTACTTTAAACAGTTTTAGTTATGAAACTTAAATATCATAGTAACTGATATTTAGAAAGCAGTTGGTATTTAAATACTAAGTTTTGCTTTTTATCTTCAACTATAGCCTGTCTCATAAATGGTAAAAGATATCTGCAGTTTGAAACAATCATTATAACAGATATTTACTCCAACATAAATGATAAAATAATTTCCAATTACTTATATTTAATGTCAACCAAATTTTATCTGTGCTTTTCATCGGACAATAATCTGCCAAATATGAAAACCTCTTCCTAGTTTTAATATATTTAAACTCTAGTTCATTGTTAAAACTAAGAAATTAAGAAAATTTGTATTGAATTCTCAAGATTGTGTATCAAATTGTAATTCAGAAAATATGTCTTTAAGTGCTTTGCACCAGGTATCCTTGAAAATAAAGGAAATGAAAAAGACTACAATTTATAGGTATATTATTTATGTTCAAGGAAAGGATTTATCTTCATAACATTTGAATAGCTTATAGCCTGTATGTAAAAATATCCATTATTGTTTTTAATTTGGAAAGTATTTTGCTTGTTTTTGTAACTGTAGTCACAGTTAATTATGCCAGATTTACTTATTTAGAAACTTTCCAGATTCTTAATTTAAATTTTGTATTTTTGATGATTTTGTGACTTTAGAGTAATGCATGAAAGGCATAATATAATCCTACCTTCTCAAAAACCAACAAAATACATTAGAAAAACCAAAATCACAAAAACATGAACAATAATAATGCCTATCACTCCTTGTGAGGAACTCCCCTATCCTTAATTAGCAAATCATGAACTGTAACTTTTGCGAGCCTGTTACTGTGAGCTTGCTACATTTCTGAAACCATGCTAGGATCTTAAATAGGAGTCTTTCGCTTCTCATAAAAATATCATGAGCAAGATACCACTGCTATTAATCCTCATATTTTCTGCTCTATTTGCTGGATGATCACTCTACTAAACATCTTTTGAAAAAGGTCACTAAAGATCAGCAAGTCACCAACAATCATTTTCCGTTCTTATCCAACTGAACTAGGTGATCAATCCATGTTGCACCTTCTCTTTTCTTCTTTTGTTTTCTTTCTTCTCCCTCTCATTTCTCTGACTTTCTTGAAATAAGGTGAGTCTGAATCACCATATCCTTTGATTTTATGGTTTATCACATACTGCCATTTTTCTCGCCAAATTAGGTCTTCCTCCTCATATAATGTCAGAGAATATGAAGTTTCTTTTTGCAATGTGGAGTGGAACTCTACCCACATATATCTTCTGTCAGCATTTTTCCTTTGTTTTTGATGATGAACAAAGATTCTAGGCCAGACTGTACTATTAAATATAGATTATGTAATCATTTGAGTATTCTTTCAATTTACACTTATGAGCACCTAACAATTTCTCAGCACAGTGTTAGTCTGTGATCATTGGAGATGCTATAGGCTGGAAAACCAACCTAAACTTTTCAATTGTTGTTTCTCCTAAAGGGCATACAGATTTTGTTTAAATCATTGTATGAACTGAGATAACATGTGAAGAAGGATGGATCTTCTCATAAAGACAGTTACCGGGGGCTCAGGGATGCAGAAAAAAGAATCCATGAAGAAGTTGCTTTTGAGCTGAAACCTGGTGTATAACCGAGAGATTTTCAGAAAGTGGTGTAAAGGCATTTTCATTTTTTAAACCAACAAAATCTCTTGCAAAGTGTATTTTATCAAACATTTCTGAGATCCCAAATTTTAAGCTACTTACATGTAGCTTAAAATATTCTTTAAGCATTGTCAACTCTTCTTCTGCCCTCTCAAACTCCATCTCTAAAATTCTAACCATGCTTCTCTAGGCTCATGTGTCTCTGTCTCTTTCTGCCTCTGCCTCTGCACCTCTCTCTCTCTCTCTCTCTCCCCTCTCTCTCTGTCTCTCTGTCTCTCTGTCTCTCTCTCTCTGTGTCTCCCCCTCTCTCTCTGTCTCTTTCTCCCTCTCTTTCTCTCTCTCTCTCTCTCTCTCTCTCTCTCTCTCTCTCTCTCTTTCTGACTTTCTCTCTAGAAATGATTCTAAGGAAGAGAAAAAAGATTGACAAAATTACCAGCTAATGACCCAAAACAAATTTAAGTTTCCTAACTGTGCTGTAAGTTTCAGAATTTTAAATAGAAGGACAATTAGTTAAGGAAGATATTTTGAATTTTTGAGAACATGAATTCCCCCTGAGTAATGGATGGTAAGTGTCATAATTAAGTGTTGTAATAACTAATTCATACCTGTGTTTAAATTAGAAATATGTTACTTAGTACTAATATTTCATCTTTGTATATTTTCTAATTTAATTACTATACATTCCCCTGTATTCTATAACTTTAAGTTTAAAACCTTAAAACTATCATAAATTGTTGTCATGACAATATCCTCCTAGAAATCTGTATCCATAATATAACAAAAATGCACACACACACATACACACCGAATAGTATACTTTAGCTTCACTTAAGTTTCTTAGTTGCCCAGGTACTTGTTCCTGTTCCCATTCTGGTTCTTCTTGTCTCTTAGAAACGACTGGTCACTGTGATGCACATTGTATAAACCAATCCCAAATTGACAAGCCATTCGGCCTCTGTACTTCCCCCTTGCTTATCCTATATAAGCTCTAGACCACTAAAGATCAGGGCCTGATTTTCAGGGATTGATCCCGATCAGTGCCTGTTAATGTAAATAAATCTGCCTTCAAATCCCGGGTGTTGTTTTGGTGTTTCTGCTTGCCATTGCAATAAAAATATGACAACCTGACATTACTTTTCAATCCTTAATCTTATTTCTTACTTTGTAAATGCAAAAGGAGAACAAATGAGCACTTTCTTCCTCTAAATCCAGTCATCTCAACTTCTCTATAAAGCAAAACCTTGTTAATGTCCAGGATGTGTGGATGAGTAGACTGCATTTATAAGAGGGCATAAAGTAAGCTATGTGCAAACAAGTCTCTAAGTGGTATTGAGTCAATGCATACCTCTCTGTATTTTTGCTTCACTTTAAAGATTTGACAAGCAAAATCCCATGAGGTCATGGGAGAGATGTTTCTTGTATTTCCAGATTGGCTGGGAAGACGGAGGTTTGACAGAGGTACTTTGTTCTATCAAGATCCCTACTATAAATTCAAGACACAGAATATTCATTTTATCACTGTATTTCTTGCTTTATTGTTGTTGGTTTGGGTTTTTATGATACTCAAAAACATTCCTGTGAAACGTGGCCATTTTGGAAAAAAAGCTCTTAAAATTCCATGCATATCTGTTTACGTATTATCCTTGGCAGCAATAACAACAAAAACACCTTAAAACCTTGTGTGCCATTTAATAGGTTTTGTAAAGGCTTAAGGAAATAAACTCTAAAATAAAGAAATACATTGTCATTCCATAAAATTAAAAGAATCAAGTTTTTAAATGAATTTTAAAACATATGCAAGTTGTGAAGAAATCAGAGAAATGTAACAATACAATTTTTGATAGTAGGCACATCTAACTCTAAATATTTTTGTCACCAGGTCATAACCTGGTAGTCTTAAAAGCAGTTTCTGAAACTATCTTGATACCAGTGGTCCTCATATTTAAGCCAAGAATAGCATCAACTTTTAAGCATTCTTTAGAAGTGAAGAGTAAATGAGCTTCCTTGTAAAAATTACCAGTCGCTCAATCTCATACTTGTTAATAAATTACATCTTTTCTGCTGTGATTTTTGCTGTTATTTCGTCTTCTTTAAATCATCTCAGACTGAAGTAAAGGCATTGTCTCCACTTTTAAAATAGTTTCTAGTCTGTGACTTCAAAACTCTTTTGTCAAATTGCATTTCAGGTTATATGCATGCTAATCAATTAAAAAGAATGAAATGCTAAAGAGGGCACAAATTGGAACAAGGAACAGGACAAAATCACAATAAATGAATTGAAATAGCATGATAGGTTATCATGACCCCAATTTTATTGAACAGAATCTGCTCTTATCAAAAAGAAAATGTGTGTAATAGTTGGAATGTTTCTTTTAGCAAATTTGTTCATGGTATAGTCCCTTAACTAATGAAGGAAATGCAACTCATATTATTTTAACAATTCTTCAATATAGATATTATCTTTATATAGAAGAGTATTCTAAAATGGCTGGATCCATTTTGAAAGTATGAAAGTTTGACAAGTAAAAATTAAACTTCTCGTTAAATTGGGAAGACAAACTCTTTTCCTTTCAAGTCTGTATCCATTAGGGTTTGGTAGTATATGGAATAAGAGATTTATTACAATGTTGAGATATTATAGATTTTGGGATAAGTTTGGGGGAATAATGCTCCAAATAGAGGTGGTGGGCATTTTAGAGAAAGTTCCCCAACCCAGAATGACAAAAAGAGCTGGGAAATAAATCTATGAAGGGCTGTTTTCTTTGCATTTACCTAAAGTTGCTATGTATTCCGCAAACAGGAAATTGCCAGGCAACGCAAAGAGGAAAATAAGTAACTAACTAGGAGTGGAAAAACAAATTGTAACCCACAAAGTAGATCTGAAACACAGGAGCACATGTTGGAACCACTGTCTGACTCTTGCTGCTGCTGACCTAGACAGGTGGGAGGTCTGCAAAAGCTGCTCCTTTTGCTGGGGTTGTACACAGACTTGACCCAGCCTCTGAAAAGTTCAATGAGATCTACTGGGAGATGGAGAAGCTGAAAGCTATATTTGAGTAAATCTAATACACGTTTTAGGATACTATAAACAGTAAATGATAATTGTAGATATTGTTTCTTCCTTGTCTCTCAGGCTTCTCCTGTGCCATCTCATATCAGAAACCTACAATCTCCATGGTGGCTCAAATCCATTTTATGTAATCTCTGGCTTGGGCATAGAGTAAAGCTCTGGAAATGCAGCACTTGGAAAGAGTCAATAGGCAAGTGATTTCTGAGCTCAGATTTTATGTACCTATAATACTACATCGACCTGTGAGTGCAAGCTTCCTAGTTTGTAACATGCAGATGATTAAAATAGGACAGTAGGATTTTTATTGTAACTCACCATACACTGTCCTCCAGCTGCTTCTTGTATCCAGCACTCCTATTTGCTTCCTCATTCTCCCAGTGGGAAATAGCTCTCCATCCTCACTGTCTTCCCACTTCTTTCTGTATGTAACCAAACCACAAGTCCTTATGGGAAAAACATGCTTCTATTATTTTTTGCGTCTGACTTTTTGTACATGATGGAGTCATTAATACAAAGTAATGAAGTGATGAAAGAAGCAAACATACTCTTGCATTTAAAAAATATAACCTGCTTTATGCACACATTACTATTCTTACATATTGACAAATTATAGCTCTGTACATTCATGGGGTAAAAAGTGATGTTAAGATTTCTTAATACAATGTGGAAGGGCCAAATCAAACCAATAAATACATCTATCATTTCAAGTATTGACATCCTCTATAACGAGAATATTTGAGATGCATCTTCTCAGCAACCTTAAAATGCACAGTAGTCATTCAGTGGTTGTCTAAACTGATCATGCTATACAGTAGACCTTAGAGTAAAATGAAACATATTCTTTCTGACTAATTTGTACCCTTTATCGTTCCCCATTTGCTCTACCCATAGTCTCTGGTAACTATCTCTCTAGTCTTTACTTCCTTGAGTTAAATTTTTTGGACTCCACATAAGAGAACAAACATGATGTATTTGCATCTATGTGTTTGGCTTATGTCATTTACAATAGTGTTCTATTATTCTGTCCATGTCTTTACAAATGTCTTTTTTTTATTGAGGCTTAGTAGTGTTCCAGTGGGCATACACATTACATTTTCTGTATTCATCCATCTATTTATCTAGTTTGAGTTCTAACTTGGTTATTGTGAATAGTGCTACTGTGAACACAGGCAGACAGACATCTCTTCAGCACACTGATTTCACAACTTGTGAGTATATAACCAAAAGTGAGATGACTGTCCTTTTTTCACTTAAAAAAAGCTGTGCATACTGTGCTTGTTTTCTGTTTTAACCTGTGCTTGCTTGCTACATTCAAAACAATTCAAACTCTTTCACCAGAGTGTCAGTGTTTATGAGGATGGTATTCTTACAGTAATATAAGTTTCTTGGGTTTTTGGAAAGTGCCTTTAATTATCTTTTAAATTTCTCTTTTGATTGTCTATTATCTTGGGTCATTGATACAGAGTGAAAGGTGTCATACTTAATTTCTTTTATTTATTTCTTATATTAATTCTACACAACTAATGTATTGATCTGGGAGGATATTATAGTTCTAGGGACTACCTGCATTATTTCCATTTTAGAAATGTTCCTCATTAGGTGATATCGTTATTCCAGTTCTTTCACAGAAATGTACACTTTTTCCAAGTTTTTCTCAATTTAGTTGTAATAGTTTGTTTTGCAGTGCTATACGTAAATACCTAAGTCAGGCTGCTTGTAAAGGAAAAGATCTTTATTTAGGTCTAGATTTAGAGACTAGAAGTCCAAGTTGCATAGTTGTGATTCTGGTAAGGGCCCTATGCCAAGTGGTGGAGCACATGTAGAGGAAGAACAGCACTCAAAAATAGGTAGTGAGAAAGAGAACAGAGTTCCACAATCCCTTCCAAAGGAAGAGGTGCCCACAATAGACCTAAGGACTGCCCTCTCACCTCCCAAGTTTAGGAAGAATTTCATTTATAAGATAAAATATTCTGTTGTTTTAAATAATCTTCAAATTTCAGTAGTTAATATAATTACACCCTAGCTCATATGACTCTTTTAATGCTATTTTCCCCTTTTAGTATAATTGTATAACATTTTCAGCTATCCAATGTTTTCTTTAGAGTTGTGAAAAGTGGAAGACATTTCAAAGTTAAAGGTGTATTATAGGTCTTATAAAGAGAAGGAATTCTTAACTAGTGTTGATACCATTTTTATACTTTGTGTTCCAGTAGGTATAATATATGAATTGCTAATACTATGCTTTTGTTTTATTTAATTTAAATTTTTAGTACAACTCTAAAGAAAAGTGATGTCCTTATCAGTAATTATCTGGTATTAGAAAAGGAAATATTTGGTGCTAAAAATTGAAGCTGCTTAATAATTAATCTAGTATATTATATACATTTAAAATAATTTTTAAATTAAATATGACAGGGCAAAGAAAAAGTCGTGCTTAAAATAAGATTTTAGAAAATAAATTAATATGTAGTTCAAACATTTTTAAGGCAACCGGTCCTGTGTAGAGAAAATATTTCTCTGGAAAGAGACTAAAGAATTTCCCTAAGGCAATTGTAGTTAGGAACTAAAATGAATTATAGCATCTACATGAATGATTTTTCCAGTTTTAATGAAGTTGACCTTAATAATGTTGATCTATTTCTGTCTTTAAATTGAGTTGAATTTAAAAGTGCATCTTTAGAGTAATAGGCTCTTATTAATAAAATTTAAAAGTTCTTATCTTAATACTGTGAGTTAAAAGTCTTTAGGCTACTTAGGCTACTTTATTTAACTCACTTTTCCTCTTTTCTTAGCCTTTTTAAAACCTCAAATCAAAAATTTGGAGTCTCACCAGTTGTAGAGAAATATACTGATATAAATGTAATAGCAGAACACACGAGGACCTCACTTAAGGTCTTTTCCTCAAATCCTTCTTATTCCCTCTTCATTAATAATCATATCCACTTCTGTGTTAACTCTTTGTCACTATAACAAATATCTCAAATAATCAACTTATTTATAGATAGAAAACTTTATAAAAGGTTACATTTCTGGAGGTTCCCATTCCTGACTGGATGACATTTTTGCTTTGGAGCTTGTGGAGCATGTGGTGGCAGGAGTGTGAGGTGAAGCAAAACTGCTTACTTCATGACCTGGAAGTTAAAAGGGAATGGGAATGATGTGGTCCCACAGGACCTTCAAGATCTTGTCCCTAATGACCTAAAGATCCAGTAAGCACCAACTCTTAAAAGAGTCCACCGTCCTCCTGGAGCACCACTTGGAAGCAAACCTTTACCACATGGTTTGAGGGTCATTTTAGAACAAAACTATAGCAATTTCTACAACTTGAATCACAGTTCAGCGTTTTCAAGTGCTAAAGCTTTTTAGTCACACTACAAAGTCTCACTTATTTAGGGGAGTTCCTACAGAAATGTCACTGATTCTTTATGACAGTCCTAATGATCAGCTCTTTGTGTATTTAAAGTGTCTTCCAGATCTGGCTCTGGCATGCAGGAGATGCAATTATTCAGGCTAGGCTCTCTGTGAGGTCCTCAGGTACCACATATGCTGTGACTGAGTCATGGGGAAAGGGAGTGAGTCAGTCCATGTGGCATTGTGCTACTCATGCTCACATTAGCTCTTCTGATTCCCAGGTGCTCTTGACTTCCTAAGTACAGCACTGAGGGCTTTGGTGGCTTTTTGTTAGCTAAAATAAGAGTTCTATTAACTCAATTAATCTTATGAAGACTTAATCCATATATCTCTTTCTGAGCAAAAATAATACCTCTAAATAATAACAGCTAAAAAAAAGCAAATGAATCAGGAAAATCTGAGCTCATGAGTTTCAAGACATAAAATCTCTCTACTATATTGATATGAGCTGATATCATACCAAATAGTATTGACGATTTTACAGTCTCTCAACGTTAAATTCTGAGTTCTCAAATCAACTAAGTGTACAATCATTCTCAATATGAGAGCTCCCACTGGCTCTTTCTCTTCTGATTCATCCCACCCTTTTCTCTGGGTTAACATTATTTTTCTGGAACATGTCTGAAGTAAACTAATCACACAGATCTCAGAATGGATTTCTTTGTTAAATAATGTGTGACTAGAGTTTAAAGAATGTCCAAATATCATATACTAACTTAATTTCTCATCTGATTAAATCCTCAATATGTTTTCTTACAACCACAGAAAAGAGGTCATCTCATGGTTTATGGCCTAACTAGGTCTCTACTACTGTTATAATGTTCAGTCCATGATACATTTAGGGAAAATATTTCATAGGCCTGTTGTTTCACAAGCACACTTATCCATTACATGAAAATATAATTCATGAAAATTATAAATCTAATTCTTCAAATATTTGATACACAGTACAGTTTGTAAATTAAATAAACTTCTACTTGTGATTTATATACCCCATCAAGTCAAATCATAGTTCATAATTCTCTGTCAAATTCATGGAATCCTCCACCCAACACCAAAACATTCTGTAATTGTTGTTTTGATTTAGTATGTTAACAGCCTGTCATGAAATTCCTCTAACCCTTCCACTGTACATGCACACAGGTCTCTTATTTCTGCTTTCAGGATTTTGTTCAAAGTAGTGTCTATCCTTCTGAAGCTTCCTCACTCTCAGAACAATGAGTGCTGAGGTTTATGAATACTTTTCTCCTGCTAAAATATGCAACCAACCAAACAGTATGACTTCTGATAAACTCCTCCTGCACTGAATAGACTAGAATTAATCATTGTACTCATCAGATAAGTTGAAGAAGTAAAAGTTGCCACTGGACAGCTGAGTAAGCCATAGGAACTCTGATAATCCCATTTATTATTGTGAATCTTTACAAGTTACTATTATATAAAAAATTTTGAAAAACCCAAGGAATTGTACACAGAAAATAAGCACTCAGTATGGGAATTTTACCCTTAGGGGAGAAAATGTAGAAGCGATTGGGGAAAAATTAGAGAAGAAAAAGAAGAAGAAGAAGAAGAAGAAGAAGAAGGAGGAGGAGGAGGAGAAGGAGGAGGAGGAGGAGGAGGGGAGGAGGAGAAGGAGGAGGAGGGGGAAGAAGAAATTAGGAGCAAAGCTGGAGGATGAAGGAAGGAAAATAATATCCATTTCAAGGTGTGTCTGTGCTGTCACTAGAAGACAATATGGGCAGAGTCCTGATCAATGTTATGGAAGCTACATATTATATGGCATTATAGAAAAATTTAGCATACTGAATTTAACTGTAAACACACAACACATAAGTAAGGCATAACTTTAGAAATATAAGATTTGTTTAGAAGGGTTTATGTTTAGACACACTAAAGATTATTAGGGTGTACTGGTATCAGTACAAAATGCTCACTTATAATCACACTCTATTTCACCCCATAATAAACAGTGAGTAGTTTGATGGCTCTATAAAACTTTTATAGTGAAGACATTAAAAATCCTTCATTAATGTTTTATTCAAGTTCAAATATTTTTATCATGTGAAATGAAATCTCTTCCCTACAGCATGTACTGGAGACAACTCAGGGTTAGAGAATCTGCTTTTAAGTCCTGTTTCTTCTGTTATACAAAGTCTGCCAAAAAATGTATATATATTTCAGAAGAAGAAAAGCATGTATAAATATTTTAATACTAAATTCATCAAGACATCATGAGATTAATGTGAGTTACTTGTGTCCTCTCCAAGTACAAGAAGTGCTTAAAGTAGTGGCCATTAACTTCCATACATTTATTAGTGCAGTGGACTACTGCTTGGGTTACTGGTCACTGAGATTGCTACACATATATTTTCTATTTCTTCTCTAAAGGCTGGTAGTGTAGTGTATTTTCTGTGATATACAACATCTTGTAGGGTTTCCCATATGAGGGTAGCACCACCTGTTGAATAGTGTCATACTAGTTTTCTTTTCCTGAATTATGGATACAGTTTTTGGTAGACTGTATATTCATTGTGAGATAAAGGCAAGAGATAGTTTATATGTCTTCCATTGCTCTTGACAGTAAAAATAGTAATACTATATACCTTCATGAATACTTGTGTTTATAAGTCAGTTTTAAGAAAATTAGCATTTTAGTCACAGATACTAATATACGGTTCCTTGAATAAATAAAATTTCTCATGACATTATCGTCTTCAGTAAATTAATTAAAATACACACATAGTCATTTGTGAGCTAAGTAACATCCAGCTAAGAAGTTTAGTTAAAATTGTGGAGGTACCCAGGCATGATGCCACACACCTGTAATCCCAGCACTTGGAAGGCTGAGACAGGAGGATTGTTGGGAGTTCGAGGTCAGCCTGGGTTACAAAGTAGGTTCAAGGAAAGCCTGAACTTCATAGTGAAACCCTATCTCAAAAAGACAAAAAAAAATGTGGAGATAAAAATTGCTTTGTTTTTACTTGATTGGAATGTAGAAGATATTTCCTAACAAACCTTTACTGAAAAATATTAGATCCAGTAATTTCATGCCTTGCCGACCTATGATTCACAGAGGATAACAAAGTGTTTAGAGATTAAATTATCTCTGTTGGGCAAATTACAAAAACATTAATTTCACTGACAAAATATCTAAAGTAAGAAGGATGAAAACACTGCGATGATAATAATGCCAGGCAGTGATAGCAAGGAAACACGTAATCTCTCCAGATTCAGATTTACAAGTAAAATTTTATATATGTAAGGGGTATAACATGATACATTGATATACATTTATATTGTGAAATGATAACCATGATTAAATTAATCACATACACCACCTTGCATAATTATCTTTTTAATTTAATATAGTAAAAATATTTAATATGTACTATGTTAGCGAAGTTCACTATACAATGCAGTATTATTAACTATAGCCACATGATATACACCAGATTCCTTGAACTTACTCACTTTGCAAGTGAAAGTTTATACTCTTTTTCTTTGATCAGTATTTCCCACTTCCCTCACACCCATATCCTGGAGACCATTATTTTACACTATTTCTGTGAGTTCAAGTTTTTTAGATTCCTCCTTTAAATGAAATCATCTAGTATGTCTATGTTTTCGTCTGTTTGATAAGTGAAATTAGCATAATGGCCTCAATTCACCCATGCTATTGCAAATGACAGATTTTTCTTCTCTTTTCTGGTTCAGTAAGTGTGTGTGTGTACTACATTTTCTTTATCCATTGGCTGTCATCAGACTCTGGTAGTTTCCAGGTCCTGCTTATTGTACATTAGGTACTTTTATAAAACATTTACTGAAAATGTATTTTGTATAAGATTCACTGAACTCTACAAGTTCTAAATAAAAGTCCTCTATCAGAGAAGTTATTTACAAATATTTTCTACCATTCTATGGGTTATCATTTCACTTCCTTTATAGTGCACTTTTGAGCAAAAAACATTTACAATTTTGATTAAACACAACTAATTTATTTTTTGTTTTGTTTCTTGTGCTGTTGGTAGCTTAGTTAAGAAACTATTGTCTAATCCAAGGTCATGATGATTTATGTTGATATTTTCTTTTAGGTACTTGCATTGATAAGAAATATTGGTCTCTAGCCTTCTTTTCTCCAGTATCTTTGACTTTTAAACCTGGATAGCACTATCCTCACGTAAGAAGTTAGAAAGGGTGACTAACTTGTTAATATTTTAGAAGATCTGGAGAAAGTTTGGTTTTACTTATTCCTTCACTATTTGGTAGATTCCACCAGTGAAGCTATAGAGTTCCAGAGTTTTCTTTGTAGGAAGTTATTTTAGTCATTGACACAATGTCTTTAATTGTTATTGGACTATTTGGATTTCCAGTATCTTACTGAATCACTCTTGATTGTTTTATGTGTTTTTATACATTTTCCATTTTTTTAGTTTTAAAAAAAAAACAGAAAAAAAGGATAGAAATAATACAGAATTAAAAAAAAAACGCCAGTAAGAAATCAATACTAGTTAATATATTACGTATTGTTATCTTAGAAGTAGTTGTTCAGATTATAAGATCTAGGCATAAAAAATGATCAAACAGACAGGGGGCATGCTCTGGTTAGGCCCATGCTCCAGAGGCTCTGAACTCCTCACAGCCAGATACAAGGTCCTGGTGGTGCAGCACTCCGAGGTGTGTTCTGCCTAGCTGCCTGGGTTCCAAAGATTCTAAACTCCACCCAGCCAGGCAGAAGGTGCCAGCACCACATTTCAGGAGTGAGTCCTCTCTAGCTGCACAGAGGATCCCAGCTCTGCCCAGCCCAGAGTCCCAGCACAATCCATCACAGGAATACCTGGCCAGCCTTACAGAAAACAGAGGTACTGAGCCCAGCCCACCCCAGAGTCCCAGAGCTGCTCATCAGGGAGCAAACAACATAGCTGCAAGGCCTTGGAGAATTTGAGCTCTGTCCATTAGAACACAAGGTGCCAGCTCCATAGTTCAGGGGAGCAACCATGTGGCAGGACCTGGAGCTTGCAAGCTCTACCCAGGCAGGAGCAAGGCCCCAGCACTATATACCAGGAGGCACATCCAGGCTAGCATGGTGCTCCAAAGGCTCTGAACTCCTCACAGCCAGACACAAGGTCCCACTGGTACCACACTCTGGGGTGCACTCCACTTAGCCTCCTGGCTTCCAGTGATGCTGAACTCCACAAGGCCAGGCAGGAGGCCACAACACCACACACTGGGGGTGCGTCTTTGCTAGCCACTTGGATTGCAGAGGTTCTGAACCCTACACAGACAGGTTCTAGGCCCTGGCAACAAGCTCTAGAGCTGTGCCCCTGCTAGCTGCAGGGAGGCTAAACTTTGTCTAGGCCAGTGTCCCAGAGCAACCAAACAAAGTACATCAGGGGAACACGTGGCCAACCTCACAGGCCATAGTGCACAAGGATCCAGTGCCATAGTTTTGGGGGTGTGCCCCCACTAGCCACAGGGATATTGGAGGATTGAAGCTCTACCCAGACCAGTGTTCCAGTGCAGTCATTCAAGAGGCTGCCTGGCCAGCCACACAGATCCCAGAAGAAAATGACAAAACGAAAGAGCAAGATGTAGTCTCAGTCCCCCAACCCACGGAGAACAAATCCAAGATATATTGAAATGGAAGACACTGGGAATCACAAAACTGAACTTTCTGAAATGGCAGCACCTGAAGTAAAGAAGCAACTCCATGGAGCTATGGAGGAAATCAGATCAGAAAAAATCTCTCAGCAAAAAAATGAAATGACAAACTTTATGAAAGAAATGTTGTGTGTATCTAAAGAAGATCAAGATAAAAAAAAAGACCATAATAAAATGATGGAAACTTTGAATGAACAAAATAAGACAGAAATACAATGCACAAAACAGATTCAAAGGGATATTCAGGAAATTAAAAATTCCATTAAGAGTTGGCAAAACTGCTTCAATGAAGCTGAAGATAGAGTCTCAGACCTTGAAGACAGAATGGAAGCTCATGATCATGAAAGCAAAGATCTCTGAAAAATAACAAGGAACCAGGAAACGACAATTCAACAGCTGCAAGATGATGCCAAGAGAAACTATATAAGATTAATAGGTATCAATGAAAAAGCAGGGGTCAATATGAATGACCTGTGAGGACTATTTGCAGAAATAAATTTTCCAAACATGGGAAGAGAATCTGATATACACACAAATGAGGCATACAGAACCCCAATTAACCATAACCAAAATAAATCTTCACCCAGACATATAATAATTAGGATATCAGAAATTCAGCACAAGAACAGAGTAAAAAACTGTTAGAAAAGAAGCAGATCATCTATGAAGGAAAGCCTATCAGAATTACAGCAGACATCTCAACATAAACCTTCAAATCCAGAAGAGCATGGAGTGAAGTATTTCAAATCCTGAAAGAAAACAACTTTCAACCCAGATTTATGTATCCTGCAAAACTATCTTTAAAAATTGATGGAGAAAAAAGATACCTCCATGACAAAGAACAAATGAAAAAATTTATCGTCACCAAATCAACACTACAAAGAGTACTGAAGGACCCTCTAGAAAGAGACAAAGATAACTACCCTCATAAGAACAACAACAAAAGGAAACCACTAAGCAGGGCAAACAATTACACAGAAAACGTAGAAAACCAACAACAGAAAGATAGCATGACAGGGATAAGTCAGTACCTATCAGTCATATCAATCAATGTAAATGGTCTCAACTCACCAATAAAAAGCAACAGACTGGCAGGGTGGGTTAAGAAACAAATACCAACAGTATGCTGTGTACAAGAAAAACATTCAACTCAAAAGGAAATCCACAGATCAAAGGATAGAAAACAATACTCCATGCAAAAGGAACCCAGAAAAAAGCAGGAGTAGCTATTTTGTTTGCAGACAATGCAAACTTCAAACCGAGAATGATCAAAAGAGATAAAGGTCAGTATATACTTTTCAGGGGAAAACTACAAGAGGAAGAGATTATGATCATGAATTTATATGCACCAAATATAGGAGCATCCAACTATATAAGACAAATCTTAATAGACATGAAAAACCAAATAAACAACAATACAGTTATAATGGGGGATCTTAACACTCCACTGTCACAAAGAGATAGATCAACCAAACAAAAAATCAACAAACAAATAACAGAACTGAATCAAACTTGTGAACAAATGGACCTTGCAGATGTTTACCGAGTCTTCCCCCAACATCAGAATACACGTTCTTCTCTGCTGCACATGGGTTATTCTCTAAAATAGATCATATAGTAGTCCACAGAGCAAGATAAAGTAAATGCAAAGGAATTGAAATAATTCCATGCATATTGTCTGACCATAGCACAATAAAATTGGAAATTAATGACAAAAAAACCCCACAAGAACCACAAAAGCACATGGAAATTAAATAATATTCTTCTAAACAATCAATGGGTCACAGAAGAAATTAAAGAAGAAGTTAAACAATATCTACAATTGAATGAAAATGCAAATACAAATTACCAGAACTTGTAGGACACAATGAAAGCAGTCCTCAGAGGGAAATTTATAGCACTAAATTCCCACATTAGAAAAATAGAAAGAACACTTAAAACAACCTAATGATGCACCTCAACCTTCAAGAAAAAGAAGAACCAGTCAAGCCCAAAGCCCAAAAAAGGGAGGATATTATAAAGATCAAAGCAGAAATTAATGCAATTGAACCTAAGAAAACAATACAAAGAATTAAAGAATCGAAGAATTGGTTCTTTGAAAGAATAAATAAAATTGATAAACCCCTAACCAACCTAAACAAAAATAGGAAAGGTTTGGACTAAAATATTACAAATGTGTTTTTATGTCACAATATATTATAATTCTGCCTTCTGTTTCTGATTCTTTGCTAAATTTCATTGTAATCTGCCAGTTTACATTGTACACTTTCTGTTTCATTAAATTGCTTAGTGTGTTATAAAAAATATAAAAATAGGAAAGAAAAACTCAAATTCATGCAATAAGAAATGAAATGGTGGAAATCACTACAGATTTTGTAGAAACACAGAAGATCATCAATACCTACTTCAAAAATGTTTACTCCCATAAGTTCGATAACACAGAAGAAATGAACAAATTCCTAGAAACGTATGAATTACCAAAGCTGAATCAAGAAGATGTAAAGCTGCTGAATAACCCAATTTAAGCTAATGAAATTGAAAATGTAATTGGAACCTTACCAACAAAGACAAGCCCAGGTCCTTTCGGATTCACTGCTGAATTCTACAAGAAATTTAGCGAAGACTTAATGCCAGCACTCCTCATACTCTTCAATGAAATTGAAAGGGAAGCCTGTTTCTCTAACTCATTCCTGGAAGCAAGTATTACCCTAATACCAGAACCAGGGAAAGACCCAAGCAAAAAAGAAAATTACAGGCCAATCTCCCTAATGAACATAGATGCAAAAATCCTCAATAAAATACTGGCAAATAGAATACAGCAAGTTGTCAGGAAGATTATACACCTTGATCAAGTAGGATTTATTCCAGGAATGCAGGGATGTTTCAACATATGCAGATCAATAAATGTAATACACCTTATCAACAGAGAACAGGACAAGAATTAAGTGATCATCTCAATAGATGCAGAAAAAGCTTTTGACAAAATCCAACACTCATTCATGATTAAAACCTTATAGAAAATTGGAATAGATGGTCTCTATCTCAACCTGATAAAAGCCATATATCATAAACCAACAGCCAACATCTGACAAAATGGACAAAAATTGAAAACTATCACTCTAAAATCAGAAACAAGACAAGGATGTCCATTATCACAATTCCTACTGAATATTTTTCTGGAAACATTAGCCAGAGCAATTAGACAAGAGAGAGAAATAAAAGGAATAAGGATAGGAAAGGAAGAAGTTAAATTATCGTTATTTGCAGATGATATGATACTCTACATAGAAGACCCTCAAAAATCCATTGAGAGACTTCTAGGTGTAATAATCAAATTCCATAATGCTGCTGAATACAAGGTCAACACTCATAAATCAATAGCATTCTTGTACACAAACAACAAACTCACTGAGACAGAAATAAGGGAAACCACACCCTTCACTATAGCATCCAAAAAAATGAAATACTTAGGAATCATCTATCTAAAAATGCAGTGAAATATCTACACAGTGAAAATTACATTACTCTGAAAAAGGAAATTGAAGAGGATTTCAGAAAATGGAAAGATATTCCCTGTTCATGGATAGGAAGAACAAACATTGTGAAAATGGTCATTCTCCCAAAATTTTTGTACAGATTTAATGTAATCCCAACCAAAATACCACTTGAATACCTCACAGAACTAGAGAAATCATCCCTGAAATTCATCTGGAACCATAAGAGGCCTGCACTAGTAAAGGCAATTCTGGACAACAAAGGTAAGCCAGTAGGCATCACAATCCTTGACTTGAAACTATATTACAAATCTACTGTGATCAAATCAGCATGGTACTGGAATAAAAATAGACCTGAAGATCAATTAGATTAGAAGATACAGCCACATGGTACTGGAATAAAAATAGACCTGAAGATCAATTAGATTAGAAGATACAGCCACATGGTACTGGAATAAAAATAGACCTGAAGATCAATTAGATTAGAAGATACAGCCACATGGTACTGGAATAAAAATAGACCTGAAGATCAATTAGAAGATTAGAAGATACAGCCAAAACTACAAACACACTTAGCCACCTCACCTTTGACAAAGGGGCCAAACATGAACATTGGAAGAAAGATAGCCTCTTTAATAAGTGGTGCTGGAAAAACTGGCCTTGCATATGCCATAAACTAAAACTAGAACCATGTATATCACCATGCACTAAACTAAAGTCTAAGTGGCTCAAAGATCTAAATATTAAAACAGAGACACTAAATTTTTTGGAAGACAAAATAGGTAAAAGTCTTGACTATGTAGGAGTAGACAGAGAGTTCACGAACAAAAATCAAACTGCATGAGACATACTTCCCAGAATTAACAACAGGGATCTCCTCTATTAACAACTTTTTGTATGTCAAAGGAAGTCTCCAACAACGTGAAAAGAAAATCAATGAATTGTGAAAATATCTTAGCCAAATGGACCTCAGACAAAGGACTTCTATCTAAAACATATAAAGAATTAAAAAGAAAATCAGGCCACTAAAATTCAAGGACCCAATCCAAATATGGGCATCTGAGATAAATGCACACTTCTCAGAGGAAGAAATACAAATGGCAAATAAATATACGAAAAAATGTTCAACATCAAAGGTCATTCAGGAAATGCAATTTAAAACAACACTGAGATTCCATCCCACCCCAGAAAGAATGACCAATATCAAAAAATCAACCAACAACAAATGCTGGAGGAGCTGTTGGGAAAAAAGGGAACTCTTCTCCACTGTTAGTGACAGTGTAGACTGCTGCAACCACTGTGGAAATCAGTGTGGAGATTCCTCAAGAAGCTAGAATTAGAGATTCCATTTAACCGAGTTACCCCAATTCTGGGCCTTTTCCCAGAATTGAAAACATCATACCACAGTGCTATATGTGTGCCCATGTTTATAGTAACACGATTTGTAATAGCCAAATCTTGGAAACAGCCCTAGTGCCCATCAATCAATGAATGGGTAAAAATATTGTGGCATTTTTATACTATGGAATACTACTCAGTTATCAAGAAAGATTGCATCGAGAGTTTTGTAAGTAAATGGACACAACTTGAGACCATATTCATAAGTGAAATAAATCAAACTCACATGTGTAAATACCGTACTGTCCCCCTAGTGTAAGAAACTGAAAAATTATATATGATCCAAAATCTACAATAAATACTGTGTGAGGTTAAGAAACTGCTCAAAGAGCAAAAGTAATTGGGATAGGGGAAAATAGGAAAGAAGGAAGAAAAAGGAAAAAGACATAATTTGTATATATGTATACATAAGACAACTAAAGTGACTATACTACTAAATGTATTTGTTATTGAAAAAGAACAGTTAATACTCATATGATTAGATCAGTTTTACATGTCAATATCTGTTAATCTAAACAACCCTTTTGAAGTTAATGATATACAATATTACAATCATTGTCAAAGTCCTATCATCTTGTTTTGTAAACCTATGATGTTATTGTATTGGATTTCTTGTTGTTGTTTGTCTCCTTTGCTTTTTTCTCCTTTGCTGCTATGTCTTTTTTCTCTTAAATAAAGAAAAATGATCAAACAATCAAACAATGACAGCACGAACTGTTCTTTTTGATGAACTAACAGAGAAGCAGTAGTATAGTTATCTCTCTTGCACACATACATACATAGTTATATGTATATATTACATACATATAATTTTTACACATGTCCGTTTTATTGAAGTTATCTAACTGGTTGACTAACATTGCTGATAATATAATTGTTTTATTTCTGAAAGGTTAGTAATAGTTCCTATTATTTAATTCCTGATTTTGATTATGTAATCTACTTTTTAATGAGTCAGTCTAACTAAACATTTGTCAAGATATTATTTCTCTATCCAAGGAGTAGCTGGCAAATTTTTTCCCATTCCATAAGCTGTCTTTTCATCTGTTACTTGTTTCCTTTGGTGTGCAGCAGCTTTTTAATTTAATATGATACCATTTGTTGATACTCTGTACTATTTCTTGTGCCAGTGGAGCACAATACATTTACCTATTTTATTTTCCAGCAGATTGTTCTTGTTTTAACATTTAGATCTTTGATCCATTTTGATTTTAGTTTAGTACATGGTAAGATATATGGGTCTAGAATCATGTGTGTGTCCAATTTTCTGCATGTGAATATCCAAGTTTCACTACACCATTTATTAAGGAGGTTATCTTTCCTTCAGTATATGTTTATGCCCTCTTTGTTAAAGATCAAACAGTTGAATGTGCCTGGGTTCATTTCTGCTTCTTTCTAAAGAAACTAAGATAATGAAACTATTGTCAATTTTGTTGATCTTTATAAAATTTAACTCCCTTCATAGTATTTATCTATTCTGTGCTCATTTTTCTAATCTTTATTGTTAACTATCTTCTGGATTTAGAAGTAGTCTTCTCTTTTTTTCTGTCTCAAGATGAAATACAAGGTATTAATATGAAAATTGTCTTCTTTCCTTACATAGGATTTTACAGACCTAAACTTCCCTCTAAACATTGCTTCAGCTACACAGTAATGTTTACATTTATTTCAAATACTTTCTAATGTCCCTTATGATTACTTTGCTAGTCCCTTGCCTTACTAGAAGGGTGTTGTTTAACATTCACACATTTGTGAATTTCACAAGTTTATCCTTTTATTATCATAACCCTGTTCTATTTAGTTAGAATAGGCTGTTTGATTTCACACATTTTACATTTCTTTTTGTTCTTTATTTTTCACTCTTTTTTTCTCAGTTAGATTAATGGGTTTTTTTTTTGGCAAATCAATATATGCACATAACATTCTTTGACCATTTTCACCCCTCATCATCCCCCATTTCCTAGTTTCACATTGAGGGAGGAATTTCAATGTCTGTAATATATTTTTGCTCATTTGCATTTTGGCCTAGTACATGGTTAATATCAGAGAATATTTTGGGTACAATTGAGAAGAATTATATTATAAGTTTCTCAACCCTCCCCTTTCTCTTCTTTTTGAGATTGCTGATGCTGCTCCACAGAGAATGAAGCCATGGCCATACACATTTTCCCTGCAGTGATGGAGGCTTTTAACAGATCACTTCTCTAATATCTCTTCACCTGATCTGTTAGTCTGGCTGCCTCCGCTGGTATTACACTCAGCTTCACTAATTGCAAAATGAGTTTTCTATTGTTTATGATGATATTTTGAAATACCAATTGCTCCCCAGTCTTCTATTGTATCTAGGCTCTTCTACAGGTGCAGTTGCAGAGGCTTCTTTGAAGTTTATTCTGACTCTAGCCTGGTTCATTTTACCTGTTTCCTCCTCTGCTTTTCTTTTAAAATGATATGGACTAAAATTTCACCTGTTTATCTTATTATTTGCCACCAAAATTTCCACTGTTGTGAGAGCCACTCTTACGCTTGAGTGCCATTTTGCTTACTACATTTGCTGAATTGGAAAGGTCAGGGAGCAGATCACCTGCTGGTTTCAAAAAAATTGAGTAGATTTTCTTCAATAAATATTTGTTTGTTATAGAGTAGATTTTCAACAGATATTTATTTGTTATATTTCCTTAATTGCATAGACTTTAAATTATTTTTAATAGGTGTAATTATCACTACTCACAGTTGCATTATGTAGAGTGGAGAGTGGGTATCAGAGCACCTCACATTGTCATTATAGTTTAAAGGATTTTGTATAATGGAGATGCTAAATATGAAATTTTAAAATGTGGCAAACTACAATCATTATGGTTTTGCAAAAGCATAGCTATACAATGAAGTATTTGTCCTTTGCCATATTAAGAAACACAGCTGTCCCTTGGTATTTTTAAGAGGTTGCTTCTAGTATTTCCCCTCAGATACACATACTTGCAAATTTTTAAATTCTTTATAGAAAATAGTACAGTATTTATATATAACCTATAAGAATTCTCACCTTTACTTCATGTCATCTCTAATTATTTTAAACATCTAATACAATATAAATGCTATGTAAATAATTGTTATGATGTATCATTTAGAAAATAATGACAAAATAAGTCTATACACATTCAGTACTGATGCAGTGTTTGAAAAGAAATTTAATCCATAGTTGAGTGAATCTGGGAAAATAGATCCCATAGATATTAATGGCTGAGTGTATTATAAAGATATGGTAACTGGATAGTATAATAAGTAGAAGTGAGTGGACATTTAGAGAAAATAAAGAAACTTATAGTATGATGCATTTAACAGTGCCATGTTATTAGGAAAAAATTAAATTGTTCACTAAATAATACAGTACAGATGATTCATATATAAAATGACTGTCAGATGAATGTTTTAACTTTGATAATCATCTGAATTATTTAAATTACACTTTCATTAAATGTAGATTAAAGATGATGTACAATAACCTAGGTACTTGGAGAAACTACAGGATACCAAGAGGGTAGAGAAAGTGAGGAGAAAAGGGAAGAGAGCTTATGAATCAGGGAGTATTCCAAAAGTGGAGACTAAAGTGGCTATGTACCAAGGTCATCTGGGATATTTTAACAAAATAACTAGGCTCACTTCATGACAACTATGAGTAGAACCCATGCTCCTCTCCAAGAATCATTCCTCCCTATAGGTTGGGCAATTAGACTGTGTCGCGCGCTTGTCCCGGCCGGCAGGAAAAACACACGACACCGTGCAGCAGTAGGCAAGCTTTAATCGTCCCCGGAGAGGTACGCCCGAGAAGCCTCACACGCGTCCGTCCATGACGGCTCCTTCCGTGCTTCTCCCGCCCGAGAAGCCTCCTATGCGTCCGCTCCCAGCGGCTCCTTCCGTGCTTCTCCC